>QPKB01000037.1:37835-103037 GCA_003546025.1 Camphora micrantha | reverse complement strand
AGAACCTGTCAGGAGGTCTGACAATTCTCCCACTACGACGAGGCACCGGTAACTACTGGGTCTGGTAAGGCGATTCTTCCTCAAGTTCGGTCTCTCTTGGATTTGGAATTGATTGCTCTTAAATTTCTTCCAAGATCACCTTTTCTAAAGATTTCCAGTTCATCATATAATCTTCCTCCAGAAAAACCGCATTGGTGCTTACCAGCACCTTTTGCTCTCTGGGATTATAGAATAACCAACCTTTAGTTCCCTTTGGATATCCTACAAACGTATATACTTCCGACTTCGTTTCCAACTTATCCGTCTTAACCTTCAGCACATGTGCCGGACAACCCCAAATGTGTAAATGTTGTAGACTAGGCTTTCGTCCGGACCACAACTCCCGGGGAATCTTAGGTGCAGACTTAGATGGTACGAGGTTTAGTATGTACATCGCAGTATCCAAGGCATATCCCCAAAAAGATATAGGCAATCCTGAGAAATTCAGCATAGACCTGATCATATCTAAAGGAGTCTGGTTCCTTCTTTCTGCTACTCCATTCTGTTGAGGCATACCAGGAGCAGACAACTGGGATAAAATCCCATTATTTGATAAGTATCCCATAAAATCAGCAGAGAGATATTCCCCTCCTCGATCTGATCGAAGAGTCTTGATACT
This sequence comes from Camphora micrantha, assembly GCA_003546025.1. Classification (NCBI taxonomy): domain Eukaryota; kingdom Viridiplantae; phylum Streptophyta; class Magnoliopsida; order Laurales; family Lauraceae; genus Camphora; species Camphora micrantha. Next base: position 102,379 of record QPKB01000037.1, on the reverse strand, counting down.
TTTACCTAATTGCTTTTCCGCTTCCGCTCGAAACTCTTTGAACTTTTCAAAAGCCTCGGACTTGCGGTGCATAAGGTATATGTATCCATATCTTGAGTAATCATATGTGAAAGTGATGAAGTACTCATATCCTCGTCTAGCCCTGACATTATTGGGTCCACACACATCAGTATGCACTAATTCCAATAAATCTTTGGCCTTATTGCCCTTAGATAAAAAGGGTCTCTAGTCATTTTGCCTTCCAGACAGGATTCGCAGACAGGCATTGGTTCCACCACCAGTGAAGGCAAGATACCATCTTTCACTAGCCTGTCAATCCTGTTTAGGTTTATATGACCTAGCCTCAAGTGCCAAAGTTTTGTTGGATTAGATGAAGGTGACTTCCTCTTTGATGATGGTCTATTGAGTGTTTCAGTATCATGTATCTCATACATTGTGGGAGTTAATAAATAAAGCCCATTGGTTATCTTGCCAGAACATACAAAAGTACCATTCCTCTTTATGACAACTTCAGTACCAAAAGTAATAGAATAACTTTTATTCACCAAACTAGAAACTGAAATTAAATTCCATCGTAAAGATGGTATATATAACGTGTCTAACAAAACCAACTTATTATTTGAAAAACATAAAGTACTGACTCCCACTGAAACAGCATCCGCCTTAGCGTCAGATCCTAGGTTGACAATGATTTCTCCATCACTGAGCCTCCTGGTTTCCCTGAACCCCTGCAACGTATTACATATGTGATTAGTTGCCCCAGAGTCCACACACCAGGATTCTGAAGTACCAGTTGCAAAACTAACTTCAGAAATAAATGACTCAATCATACCTGAGGTCTTCTTCTTAGACAGATATTCTGGACAATTCCTTTTCCAATGTCCTGTCTTACCACAATGGAAACACTTTCCTTTTGTCCCTGTACCCTTAGCCTTGGACACGCCACCATTAGGACCATTCTCCACCTTAGGACCCTTCGGAACTGATTTCTTTTTGCCTTTCCGCCCTTTGCCTTTCGGCTTGGACTTAACATCTGACTTTTCTGTCATTAGGGCAGTTGGCTTCTTCTTCATAATCCCTTCAGTCACTACCAGTTGGCTAGACAACTCAGCCAGAGTCAGATTCATTTTGTTCATGTTGTAATTAACTTTGAAATTGTTGAATGACTCTGGTAGTGACTCAAGGATTATGTCGATCTGCGATTCTGCATCAATCGCAGCCCCCAGTACATCTAACTCATTTAATGAGTCCATCATTTTCAGCATGTGTTCCTGAGCAGATGTACCTTCAGCCATCTTGGTGCTTATGAGCACCCTTATTGCTGCCTGCCTAGCAGGCCTGCCCTGTTCCGCAAACATCTCCTTTAAGTTCGATATAATATCGTATGCAGTCTTATAGGATTGATGTTGGTGTTGCAAAACACTAGACATGGATGCCTGAATGTAACATCGGGCCATCTCATCGTCTTTGGCCCATTTAGTGTAAAGTTTCTTTTTCTTCTTGTGATGCATCCGGACCAGGCTCATCAAGAGGGGGGGGGGGGTTTGGTAAGGACATATTTATATCCTGAAGCAGTTGGGACAATATCCGGGTTCCGTTTCCAGTCTACATAGTTGGATCCCACCAACTTATTATGGTTGAGGATGGTCACAAGTGGATTGAAAGTATTTGAATTCATGCTTGAAAAACTGTAGCACATAACCATAAATTCAATTAATGAATTTAAATGACATTAGGTTTTAGTATTCTACCAAATTTATGTGGGAATCCTCATAACCACAAAATTCAGAATACATCGGAATCCCAATCCCCGGGGTATGCCTCCTTGGGGAGTGCAAATACCACCTAGATTGGTGCAGATCAAAGTTGGTCAATATGAAGATAAAGACTAACTATCTATGATCCCCATCATTCATTATTATCTAGGTATCTCATACCAAATAATATATGACTCCCGATTGGCTTCGGTTTCTAAAATACATGAGGCAAATCCTTGGGGATACTACATCATTATTTTAGTTAAGTGTGACCCACCAACTAGCATTGTATGACAACCGTTGCGGGCAGCTCCTCCTTGGGGAGTGGACCCCCGCCCCGTCTCACCAATACTATCCATAGGAGATCCATATCTTTTAATCCAGACAAGTACAAGCCCTCCGTGGGGAACGGTCATTCTCAAGATGGCGCGACGCTAATACTTTCCTTACAATGGACCTATGGTGGAAAACCATGGGGATTTTTAAATAGAAATGCCCCGCTCCCACTTAATATTTTAGAATTGAGGATTTCTTTATAGGTATATGGGCCCTTATATATAGACATCAAATCATCTTATGATATGACCAATGATTGGTTCCAAGTCAAGTTATTTTGAGGAAAGTCCAGCTTCTAGAATTAGTGTTACCAATGGATCCATCTCATGGGCCCACCAACTCTAATTAGAACTCTTTCCAAAAATTAATTTGATTTGACCAATTTTGGAAACTGCTATGTTTGGATCAGATTTGGAAACATTCTAAAATAAGCAAACATCCACAAATAGAAAGACTAAAAATAGAATCTAGTCCTCTCCTCCACATGGCCCAAGCGGAATAGACTTCTTGGACTTCTAGACTTTCCAAAACTTTTGGATTCCTCAAACTCTTTGGGCATCTCCAAAACTCTTTGATTAGGAGTCCAACTTCACTTTCCTTCTTCGTCTCGGACATCACCAGAATTTACAAATTATTGAAAATTACATAAATTCCTATGGCTCAAGAATGAGACTTACATGGTAATCTAAACATGGAAATAAAAGGGCTACAGGGAAATTCACCATGCCTTGCCCTTTCACGGGAAACCAAGGAAACCATGATGCCCTTTACACTTAGCCATAAATAAACCAATAACCACATAAAAGAAAATAAAAGTCGTGGGCCATATGGAGAGGACATTATCACCTGCAAGTTAGTATCTCATACAACTCACAAAATCATGCTGCCACTTCGATATAATATGCGCTTCGCAGAGGGGGTCCGGGGGTATCCCCCGGCGGTGATCGTGCTGAAAATCTTGGACTTCCAAGAAAAAAATCCATCATCACATGATGAAAATCCCGGACTTCCAAGAAAAAAATCCAGCAACCTGTTCGCTCGAGCGGACTTATATTTGCTCGAGCGGACTGTTCCAGAACCTGGTTCGCTCGAGCGGATGTAAGTTCGCTCGAGCGATCTGCTCGGAAAACCTGCAGAAAATTCCCTTTCATGTCCGGACTTGCCCCTTTGATAGCATTCATATCAGATACAGAAGGCAAACAAAAATCAAATCTAATCCTTACAAAGCCCTAGGTCTAACCTCTTCACATCTCATGTAAAGATTAGATCTAGATCACTGATCTAACATGATTAGAGATGAGGTAAGGCTCTGATACCAATGGTTGGAAATAGGTGGCCCTCGGGGATAGGATTTCAAACTTTTGACCCACTTGACTCAGGGGTCAAACTCCCATAAAGCCATTAACCATATCCAGGATGCAATCCCTCATACTCATGTATTATGTACAGCAATAATACAAGCAACACCATGCAAAATAATCTACAATAGATAGAGAAGCATATTATACCTTTGATGCCCGGTTGTGCTCTAATGGAGAAGGAAACTACTTTAGATCTCCAAGACCTCTTAGTCTTCCACGCTATGACCCGTACCAGATCTCTTCTCTAAAGGAGATGGGTGGGATCTCCTAAAGAAAACAATTAGAAGCTCTAAAGGAAACTAGAAGAGAACTAGAAGAGGAAAAGAGGTATGTGCAACTCTTGCACAAAATGCGCAGGGCGTGAATTCCAAGGTTGTAAACGTCTCAGCCCCTTTGGTACTCCTTTTATAGCATTAAGCAACCTCCTTCTCTTGTACTAATTGAAATAGAAGTCATACTTCCACACAAAATAGTAACCTTGCTATTACCACTATTAGAAGTCTCACTTCAAATAGAAATAGTAACTTCCTAATTCCTTCATCTTAGAGTTCTAGTAGGATTAGTATCTTTCCAATAACTTGGGCTAGCGTGGGGACCACTAGGGATTCTATAGAAAGCTGGCTCCAACTGGGACACCGCGACCCCACATCTCATTTGCAATCCGGGCCCACAGTTAATTGCAAATAACACCACTATATAAATGCAATTGCACTCCAGTCTTAGGAAAAATTACAATGAAGACCCTAAACTTCCCGATTACCACAATTAAGCCCCTCTATCAATATCCATGGATTAATTGGACTAAAAACTGTCCCACCAATTTAAATCAACATCTTATTATCCTTGAGCCCCAATTAATCACAGTGATCATCAGTACCATCCAATTAACTCTTAATCGAGATGGGTGCGCACTTACTAATGATAGATCCATTAATTGGCACAAGGGGATAATATAGATAGATTCCATCTTGACCATTGGATGTTCCCACAGTCCTACTGTCACGCCCCCGAACCGGGATCCCAGGAGAGGTCCGACCTCGGGGGCGGGAATGGTTGGGAGGTGAGTGGTGATTATATTTCTCCCAAGATCCGTGTGTGTGAGGATCCAAAATCACAACACTCTCTGAATATTTTTGCTGAAGCTTTTGTGGCAATGCGACCCGGAGTCCGTGGACATCATCGGATTCCGCGTCGCATACAACCTCTAGCATAAAGCTATCATTTTATGAACCATATCAGACTGGAATAAACCAACATAAATAAAATACAGAGCTGACAGTAACAGGATATTACATTTCCATATATGTTCAAGTTACAAGTATCAATGTGAATTAATTACAATCCCAAGGAAGGCTAATAAAAGCCGAACAATACAAACTAATATCCACTACCCAAATGTGACGTAACTCCGATGTCAAGCACAATGTCTACAGGACATAGCCGACAAGACAACCTGCAACTCATGGCTCCACAGCCAACAACTCTCAGCTCGGGGCGGGGAAACTGAACCTGAGTACCAAAATAGTGGGTCAAACACGACGGTTTGGCAAACGGGTGAAAAGACATAACAATAAGGAAAATACCTTGGAAAACATTTAAACCTGTCAAAACAATAGTTTTATAAAACGAGAGAATCATTTATGCAAATACATGTGCAATGTAAAACATGTAGGGTATCCAATGAAACGGGAAACAACAAGATGGCAACCACAAAAAGCTAAGTCCTCTATCACCGAAGTGACATGAGCATATCGGGATGTTGTCTCAGTCACCGAAGTGAGGAGATGCAACATAAGTAACATATACATATACATAATATAATACGGGACGGGACCACGGTAGCGAACCGGGTATCGGGACAAGACCACGGTAATAACCGGGTAGCGGGATCCAAACTGCAGCTGGCGGGACGGGAAAGGGTCTCCAAGTCGGTGGATCAAACCGGCAAGGAAAGCCAAGCTTAGTGGTGCCGACTCATAGGTCAAATCATGTAAAACAAGACATGTACAAATCATATGTAATGCACTAAAATAAACGGGCGGGACGGGGTGCTCAAAAGCACTAATTTCATTTCATTCAGGCATGTATAAACGGGCTAGCAAAATGCTAAAATACACTTTCAATACTTTCGGGAATGCTAAATAGATATTCGAGAAATTCGGGCTATTATCGGGATTCAAGACAAATCATAATTTGAGAAATTCGGGCTATTATCGGGTTTCAATATAAATCAAGTGAATAAGGACCCCGTATGTCAATTGTAATGATCACTTGGTACTCCTTGAGATTGGAGACATTCCGGGCTCTTTATGCACCTTAGGTATTCAAACTTTAATTGAATTTTAAATAAACAAAACATGATAGAGAGGGGATCCTAAGCACAACGTTAATCTAGTAGTACCTTACAACCTACTCAGTCATCGAAAGGAAAACGGATTCGCGATACCCAAACAAACCAATTTCGCGTTTAGATAAAAGAAAGGATATCCCGTCGTTCCGTATCGTTCAAGATTGAATTAGGTTAAGTACCGATACAACCGGATTAACCATGAGGAAATGTCGATTCAACCATCCTCAAAGAAAGTCAAACGGGTCCACAAAAGGGTCACTAAGTTCCATTTAAAGTCCATCTAATCATAGGGCGAAAGTCCATTGAAAGTCCATCTAATCATAGGGCAAAAGTCCATTTTCAGCAGGTTTTCTAGTTGGGCCGGTCGACCTGGCCCATGGCCTGTCGACCGCGTACACAGAGGGCTCGGTCGACCGGCCATGGGCCAGGTCGACCGGGAGTTGTAACTTTAAATAGGTGAATAGTGTTTTGGTCAGGGTCCAGAGAGCCTGACCTCTGTGTGGCCGGTCGACCGCGCCCCTTGGCCGGTCGACCGTGTGCACTGCAGAACAGAGGATCCCGCAGTGCAGCAGGTCTTCAACTGGGGGGTCTGTTCCAGTGTCCTCGGTCGACCGCGCCCCTTGGCCGGTCGACCGCGTGAACTGCGTAACAGAACCCAGGTTCTGTTACAGCAGTTCAATGGGTCTTCCATTTTCTCCATTCCTTTTCTACATTCTTTCAAATCTGTTTAGCAATCTAATACTTGGATAAAACAAGCTATCAAGGCTCACTAATGTGCATTTATTTCAAGTCTAAACAAGCCATTAATATCACAAAATACATGGTGAAATCATAATGCATTTTATCAAAACTCATTCAAAGATAAAAGTATCAAATCATCCACTTGCCTTAGGTCTTTAATCAAGGAAAACAAGCTCTTATGCACCTTTGCAAATCAAGATCACAAACTCTACAAAAAACCCCAAAACAAACCCTAAAATGGGTCAAAACAAGCAATAAGGAGAGAGAGCTCCTAATAATGAAAATGGAGCTTCTCAAGGACCAAAAGGACACAAATCTAAGAGATTAGGGAGAGATCTTACCAATAGGTTCTCCAAATGGACAAGACAAGTTAAATGAAGATCTTGGAGAGATGGAATTTCTTCAAAAATGGTACCAATAGGAAGCCTTCAAGGAGAGGAAGAGAATGGTGATCTCTATTTTGATGTTGGTGCAAGATTTGGTTGTCTCTTGATGATGGAAGAGCAAGAAGAAGAAGGAAAGGGTGCAAGAAAAACCCTAGGCTCAGTTGTGCTGGAAAATGGAGAAGGGAAAGAAGAGATGGGTTCTCTTATAATCAATGAAAATGGGCTCCACCACTTAAGAACTTTGAAAGGCTGAAATAGTGGTTTTCGGGACTTCGGATGAAATCGACGAAGAAGGAAGAAATGATCGTCGAAATATCTAGTTTCCAAAAAGTATATGTTTCACGGGTTTCGGGAATAACAATAATCCGGTACAGATTTAGTGTGAAAAGACTATTTTGCCCTTGAAGCTAGAAAAGTCAAGTTTCGGGATTCGGGACGGGAACGGGATCAACATGAAAGTTGAAGGTATAACAAAACAAGTAAATCGGGATAAAATACAAATCGAGAAAATCAAGATAAAACCCCAAGTACACGTAAAGCCATAAACAGGGAACTCCCAAAGGGCCCCACACTAAAACCAAGACACTCAAAATATCCCAAAGCTATAACAAAGCTATTTTAATCCCAATTAAACCAAAAACCACGAAACACACTTAGAGCTAAAACACAGCTCAAAAACACTAATCTGGGCCTCTCGGGTCGGGGTCTCACACCTACTACCACGTACCCAAGACACCGAGGTGTTGACCTACAGTTGGCTTCACTCATTGGTGACTCAAAGCAAATGAATAGATAGAAACTTGAGTTCATCAATGTCTCAGGATTGAGAGCCTATTGCTAGAGAATTATGAGTGCAAACCTTAAACTCGAGACAGTATTCCATAAGGTGTTTCTCATGGTCCTTCAATACATCCAATGTACCAGCACCGTGATCTAGAATCTTACATTCTGATGATCGAGACAAATCATACTATCTTATAGTGATCAAAGTGTTGCAACCTTATCAGATGAGATGCCTAGTCTCATCACCGGTCGTGAAGATATTTAAGTATAAGATTTGTGACACATGTCTCCCATGTGTGGATCTCATCCATACGCATATATCACATCCAATATACCAATGGGACCCAGTTCATCTCATGAACCATTTATGTCATATGTATTGGTCACATGTATTAAGTAGTAAAACACCATTCATCTCATGAAAGGAAAGCATGATATTATTGATAAATAAAGAAATTAATCAATTTATTACATCATCTGATGGATTGAGTCCATACAATCTAACAGTTCCGGCCCTTTTCCTTTAGGATCATGAACAACTTGGCCCTTGGGATTAGGTTCGGGTTGACTAGGGAATGTTCCCTTGTCTCTGGCACTGATGGAGTTGGCTAATTGGCCCATCTGATATTCTAATTTTGCAAGGGTTTGAGTGTGGCCATTCACAAGTTGAGTAGTGGTCTGCTAGAATTGAGCAGTACTTTGAGACAATTGAGTCGTGGTTTGAGACATGAGTTTCAAGGCCTCTTCTAACAAATCTACCCTCTGGGTCAATGGATTGGGGTTGAAGTTAGGTTTTTGAAAACCGGGTGGGGCACTAACTTGAGATTGATTGGGCTGAAATTGAGTGGACTGAGATGGGCCACCCTGAGTTGGGCCTTTGGTCCAAGAGAAGTTCGGGTTGTCCCTCCAACCTGGATTGTAAGTGTTAGAGTACGGGTCATACCTTTGACGATTATCAAAATGAGTGTTTTGATATAATGCACTCACTTCCTCAACAGACTCAATTTGACCCGAAATTGATGGGTCAATCCCTCCATTCATGGCCTGATTATATTTTAATGACTCCAAAGTGTTTGGTGTGGGCTTTTGGTTCAGCTCTAAGGCCTCTATTCTCCTCACCACGGTGGCCAATTTGGCCTCAGCCTCAATTTTGGGTTCAATCTTGAACATCCCCCCTTTTTCAGGAATGGTGGGTCTGATGGGCTCCCGCTTGATAGGGGCCCACTGCAATGTGTTTTCAGCAGTTTCTTCCAAAAATGTCCAAGCTTCTTCTGTTGTTTTCTGTGTAAAATTCTCCCCACAGAAAGATTCCACCATTTGTTTGGTTGGGTAATCCATGCCTTCATACACAATTTGGACTAATCGGATTTTCTCAAAACCATGGTGGGGACACTGGATTAAGAGGTCCTTGAACCGTTCCAAATAACTGTAAAGTGTCTCCCCTTCCATTTGATGGAATCCATTGATGGCCTGCCTAATCGAAACGGTTTTTTTCTTGGAGTAGAATTTTTTGTAAAATTCTTCGACTAGCTTGGCCCATGTAGTAATGGACCCGGCCTGTAAGGCATAAAGCCAAGCTTTAGCCTTCTCTTTTAAGGAAAAAGGAAATAATCTAAGTTTAAGGGCCTCCTCGGTCATGTAATTGATTCTCATGGTCCCACCAATGTCCTTAAATTCCCTAACATGTTGATATGGGTTTTCTTGGTCTAGCCCATGGAATACTGGGAGCATCTGGATTATGCCAGATTTCAGCTCAAATGTGGCATTGGTCTGAGGCAGGGTGATGTAGGACGGTTGAGTTGTCCTGGTGGGGTACATGTAATCCTTCAAAGTCATGGGTGGGTCCACTTGATCAGCCATCCTAACAATTTCTTCAAAGATTGAAGACTTTCCGACAATGGTTAAGGCTAATTCGGGCTCTATCTTGACTAACCTGTTTCTCTTGCGTACCCACAGTTTCTCTCTCTCAGGTCTAGAGCGCATGCATCGGGTTCAACCTTAAAGAAATGCAAGCCTAATCTATATACGGAGCCCTAATCGTCTTACTAGATGATGCACAAGCAGTCAAGCACAAGGATTGAGCACAAGAAATTATCCTATGGTTAACCTAACACACTAGACAGCTCCTAACTAGTTTGAAGAGTGCACTAAGACCTCCAATCCAGTCTTATGAAGCCAAATCGACCAGGTAAGTCCCCAGGATGAGTGGTGGGGTCACAATGCACTTGGCAAGGGTCCCGCTTAAGAACCAAACTCCTAGAATAGAGACTGCCACCCTTTGGAGGGACAGGACTTACCTAGACATCGACTTGACCAAAGAGCGCAACTGATGCAACATTTTGTGGTCTTCTTCCTAATGAGCTCGAGTCCTATGGTCTCGTTTCTACTTTATTTTAATTAATGTTTAGGTTACTATGTGAGAGGTGGTTAAACCTAATTGGGCAAGGATCTGGTGATGAAATCCAGTCCTTATCTTATTGGGGTTAATTATAATTTAACTAAGTGTGTGTCCAATTAAATGGTGTGTCAATCAAGCATTCACAATTTGCAAAAATTTAAATCACCCAAGCCCCACTTGCAAGTAAAAGATTCGTGGGGTAAAGTTTAGAAAGTCTTACAGCGGGCCCACGCCTCTTTTTTTTTTTTGGCAAATATTACAATTCTGAGAGCAATTTGTTTGCTTAGAGCAAATTCACGCAGTTTCCTGTTTTTTATGTAACTCTCCTCTTACCACGGTAACCTAAAAAAAAAAAACTCTTATTAGTAAATCCTAAGTTAAGAAACCAAATCAAAATTCTATCTTATCCTAATTTTTTAAAAGAAAACGATAAGAAAATTTAAAAGACACCAAGTTAATAAAAACTCTATCCAAAGTGGATTCTAAGTTATTGAACAAATAAAAAATTTCTATCTACAAAATAAAAAAAAACAGAAATTCTAAATTATCCAAACAAGTATCCAGATATGGTTAGAGTTTTCAAAAAATTTTCAATTATAAGAAATCTAATCTTATCCAATTTAAATTTTAGATTTTAAAACTCTAACTAATTTAAACAACTTAAGAGATGAAATTTTAAATTTTCCAACTACTTAATTTAAGAATTCAAAGGTTAGCATATTAATCAAAACAACTAGTCATAAATATTTTAAACTATCTTACTAATCCTAATCTAATCAAGATATTAGTTAAAACAATCTAAAATAATTTTTTTTTATTTTTATTTACTGAAATTCGGAATTAAAAGAAATCCTTCAAAAAAAAAATTTTTGGTTTTTTTATTAATTATTTATTCCGAAAATTCAATTAATAAAAAAAATCAGAAAAATTCGAAAAATCAGAAAAGTCAAAGTGAAAATACTAACTAATACTATTTGCAAATAACACTACTAATACAAAATTAGATGACTAAACAACTAATGCAACCTACATATGAGCATGCATATGAATCTAATAAAAATAAAAGAAATCAGAAGTTTAACAAAAACTCAGATTTGGCTCCACGGCAACGGCGCCAAAAACTTTATGTGAATTTAAATTCAATCTTTTAATACTGCAAATGCACAGCTGTCCTTTTGAGACAGTGGCAAGTACAGGTCGAATCCCACAAGGAGCACTACTAAGTTAAAATTCAAAATCTGATTTTTTTATTATCAAAGATTAATAAGTAATTGAGATCCAAAAAAAGAAACTAGAAAAAATTCAGAAACACAAACTAATCAAATATTTAAAACAGATCAGAGCATCCAAAATCCACTAAGCAAGATAATTAATTCATCCATGCAATTATTCTACTATTTGTCCCAAAAATAACTCAGATCTTAAACAAATCAATGTTTTGGATTCAAAAGATTTGTCTTTTGCAAAAACCAATTTTTAATAATAAGGTCACAACCCAAGACCTCCTTCACCTCATAAAAGAATGAAAAATTATAAGCATGACTCATCAAATTAAGCATAAATTATCAAAGGATCTCAGCCTAAGCATAATCTATCAAAATAAGTATAAATCATCAAACTATTTTCATTAGAAATCAAAACAGAGGCTGCCTAAGGCATGAAGACAGATCTATTATTCTAATAGAGCATGTATTTTGAAAGAGACAAGAAAGTAATAGAAAAATCACATAGATTAAATTAAAGATCTACTTAGCTTCATCTGTGTGCTCCAATCCAGAAATCTAGCCAGCCATTGAAAAGAACTCCATAAGTAATTTCATTGATAGCATCTCCTTGTACAATGTCTCTCAAAAATCTCTCTTCTAAAATTCCTGATTTCTGGAAAAGGGCTCCAGAATACCCAAAAATAACTCTTAAATTATATTAATTATGGAAAGAAGAGAAAGAGGAGAGAGAGAGAGAGTTATGGACGTCCAAGGGGAGGGAGTTGTGTCTCGCATGCTACTTTTTGGTTCCTTTTATTTCTCCGGTTATCTATCAGATACATTGAATCTAGACACCTTCTCTACAAATTTGATTTATCTTTATCGATAAGGCACATCTCTTATCCTTTTTTAATTTGAATGAGGTGGAAGCTTCTGGAAACCTCTGGGTGGCTTGGCTAATCTTCAGATGGGGTCCCACAAGGGATGTGTAGCAATTGATTATAAACGGTGTGGATTTAATTGCAATCCCATCTAAAAATAAACATGAAAATCTCTAGGCTCATAACTTTGTCAATATAGCTCTGATTTGCACGTTCTTGGGCTCCACAGATATCTACTCTGAATAAGCTTTCCAATGGTAGGTAAATTTCATTGATCCGACTGTCTTATTGAAAGTTATGGCCATTTGAAGATGAGTTGTCTTGAGAAAAACGGGATTAACTTCTAAAATTTGATTTGCAATGGATTCTATCTCTGCACAACTTTCATTTTCGAAAGGACATCAGATGTGGATGATTCAAAATCTTCTTCTTTTGTTCCAATCAGAATTGTACTCTTTGAATTATCCATTAATAATTTCAAATTTGCAACTACTGTGGACCCTGCCATGTGGGACATTTCATCTGCTTGAATAGTGGGCCCTATGAGAAATCTTCTATTGTAGTTAGGACTCTTTAACTGACATGATGAGTGAACCCCTCCTTTGATTAATTTGCATATGGCTTGTGTGTGGGGTCCACATGGTGAATTCTTCAATTTACTTCAATTCAGCAATGCAGGGCCTAGGATGACAATGTGTGCTTGAAAGTGGGTTTCATGACAGATACTTGAAATTCTCATTTTCTGCACATTCCAACTCAATACATCAAATACTGAAGAGCCCATATTGAGGCGGGACCCATCCTGGATAGAGTTCTACTCCAACTAGGACTCTTCGGAGAAAATTTGCAAAACATTCTAAGTTAATGTAGAAAATGTATGAAAAGTATGAAAATTCAGGTTCCCAGGTGAAAATACATAAAATGATGGAATTAGATGAATAATGATGTAATTCACCTAATTAAACCCCTAATTCATCTTAAAATGATACGTAAATGTGTAAATTCATGAACTCAACATCGACTCCAAAAGTTATGTAACTTGTCGCTATACCTCGAGGGGGCATTTGTTGATACCAAAAATGTCACTTTGCCTCTCAACATCAAAAAGCCACATGGAGCTGCATCCTACCACAAACAGGCGAATGCCGCTTCAAGTATCAGATCTTGTCAAAATCAAACAAAAATTGCAAGATCCTTCAAAACAGCCAAAAGGAAGATACACCTGAAGTTTCGGGTCATTCCAGCATCATTTGATCTAACTTCACTCCTCCGACAACTGAACAGGCGCTCCTGGCGGCGACAATGTTCAAGACATCAAAACTTCGATCATAGCCTATGGATGGTCTCAAAATACATCCAAAAGGCTTCATGTCAAATTTCAAGTCAAACCGACAATGTTTGACCCTCCATCAACACTCGAGCAACAAAATGAAGCCTTTCGTCGACGAGAATCACCGAGGCCATCACCCATCAAACGTAGCACATGGTTAGCTTCTACATGCTTCCAAGGGGCTACACGTCGAATTTCAAGTCATTCCGACAACATTTGACCAGACTTTGATGCTTGAGAACAAAATCAAGTCTACCGGCAGCAGAGCTTCCCGAGACCATGACATCCAAATCGAAGCTAATGGATCGTCTCAAAATGACTCCAATAGGCTCCCTGTCAAATTTCGGGACAATCAGATATCGGTTGACCGTACATCAAAGCACGACATCTTCCTCGCAACAAAATCAAGTCTAGCAGCTACGGGACCCCAAACGGCTTCAAAACCTAAACAAAAGCCCATGGTTGGTCCTATCTACTACTCAGGAAGCTTCACCTCAAATTTCGGGTCATTCTGACATCGTTTGACCTAGTTTGACGCTTGACGGAAAATCGGCTACAAAGTCTTCGACTTTTCCAAAAAATAGGAAACTTTATGCTCCGGTTTCCATGGCTTCTCGTCTGGTTTTCTTCAAGAGAATCAAGTCAATAAATGAGGAAAAATATCAAGAAAAATACAGGAGAAAAAAAGAAGCAAAAAGATTGAAAAACAGCCGAAGAAAAGGCAACCAAAAGGGGAAAAAACCCCATGGTCGCTAGCGACCATAGCCCAAGGTAGCCGGCGACCTTGCAAATCCGGGTCACCGGATTTCTGCCGGAATGCCCTTTTTCCAACACTTTTTGCGCTTCGGGAATTCCAGCCCCTGTGATTTTCTGAAAATCTGATTCTTGATGATTAAAATGAACTGATCTTCGTCAACATTTCGGATCCGCCGTCAAGAGCATGAAATCATCATTAATCGCTCCAAGATCACCAATTGGCTGACCAAGAAAATACACTTTCTGTCCGACCAATCGAAAAATCGACAGGACAGATGATACCGGCCCACTGGTATTAATCAATGTCTGAAGTTGCATCGCCATCCGACATCAAACAACATGTGGATCTGTCGACGATCATCGCAAGAAGAATTCCAAAAGACGCGGTACGGCCCGCGACTCTTTGAGCGCCCTGGCAACCAATTAATGAAGTTAAACGACCCATTTCATGACAACTTAATGCAGTCATTAATTCATTATTTTGGACGGCCCAATCAAATTCAAGGAAAAAGGAGTTACAAGTCCAAGCAATCATGGCAATAAATTATGAAACTCCCCTCATCATGGAGATTAAGGACGACTAAATGCCCATCATTTTCCATCGGCCAATCACAAGCCAAGAAAAAGGAGTTACAAAATCAAGAAATAAAAACTTATAACTCCTCCCATCATGGAGCATCAATGCCATCATTTCTCTCATCAATGCCATAAATCACCCCACGGCTACCAAGAGCCTATAAAAAGGGGGTAATTCCAAGAAATCAGAAGGAGAGATCTAGAAATCAAAAGGAGAGATCTAGAAATAAGAAGGAAGAGAAATCCAGAAATCAGAGAGAGACGCACACACAAAAAGAGATTAGTTACTTTGAAGAAACTCTACTGCAGCAAGCACCACAAGGTGATTGAAGTCCTTTGGGACCCCAAGGCAAAGCTCTCTCTCTTCTTTTATCCAACATGGCCTAGACGGGGCTTTTCAGTCCATCTACTCGGTTTTTTATTGGATATAGGACCTCCCCTTGGTCTTTATCCTCTAAAAATCTGAGGTTACAGCCAAGTCAAAAAGAATCAAAGCATCATACGTTCTCATCTGCATGGACGATGGCAAAGCCCATATATGACTTGCGACCGTCGATCTGAACGTGTCTCCACAATTTCCTGAGAAGTCAGAATTCCTTTTCTCACTTTTCTATTGTATTTTGTATTTCTTTTAAAGAGACAAAAATAATCACAATTCTTGTCTTTCATTATTGATGAGATTTGTAAATCGCCTTTCACGGCAAAATCGCCTTTCACGGCACAAAATCGCCCTTTACGGCATTAAAAAAAAAAACTTGTCTTTTCTCTAAAATATATGTGCAATGGAAAGTTAGAAAAAAGATTGATTTCCTTTCTACTTGTGAATGTAGACCTTCGGATCACCATTTATAGATTCCCAGTAGAATAGAAAATCTGGCATACCTGTACAAAAAAATGTTAATACCCGCCTTTTCTCTTTTTTCCTCCATTTGGCCTTTCGGCAGCCCCGGGGACGGATGAGAGTGGAGAGGAAGAAATCGGGTCCATCACTATTTCTATTTGAAGTAGGACTTCTAATAATGGTAATAGTATATTTACTAATTGTTGTGGAAGTGAGACTTCTATAGTAATTAGAAAGGGAGAAAGCTACTAATTGGTAATGGGAGTTGGGCTCCTAAATAATTAGTAAGAAGAGATGTTGTCAAGAGGCTATAAAATGGGAACCAAGCCCCCGTAGACGTCTACAATTGGAGATCCACGCCTAGCCCTCTTTTTGTGTGCAAGTGTTGCACATCTCTCTCTCGGAGTTCCTTGAAGGGTTTTCTCTTGGAGTTTTCACCAATCTTCTTGAAAAAAGAGATTTGATAGCGGGTCATAGCGTGGAAGACAACAAGGTCTTGGAGATCCCAAATTGCTTCAACAAAAGTTCTTGATCAAGTTGTTTGTCTTCTTCTCCATTAGAGCACTACCGGGCTCCAAAGGTATAATTTACTTCTTTATTTGTTGTGGATTATTTTGTTGCATGATGCTGCTGGTTTCTATCTTTTAGATAGGTTATATTGCTTTACATAATTGATGAGATTGAGGGATTGTGTAAGATCCGGCCCCACCATTAATTATATTTATTATTAAAATATTAGTATTTTATTAATTTAATGTATTTTAGTTATTTAAACGGGTAGGATTAAGTGGGGCACACGTTAGATTAAGTGTGTGAATCGGTGAGTTGGGCTAATGGGTAGATGACCTGACCTGTAGTTTTGACCCAATAACTTAAGCCCAGAGAATATTCCCTTTTAACCTAATCCCCTTTATTACGACACACGTCTTTATCCCTCTCCACTTTCGTCTACAACTCCTCCCGTGACTTCTTCGTCTTCTTCCTCTTTCAACTTCCCAAGCCATTCTAGCTTTAGGATTCAGCCATCAGAATCCAGATCTGAAGACACAATCATTCTTGGCTCAACTTTCTTATCTCAGGTAACCCTCTCCTCAAACCATTAGGAGTAGATCTATATTCTTGGGTTATCTCCTTTTTTTTTCCAATGGTAGATTTGGGATAGGAATACCATCAATCTCTTCATATGAGCATTTCTTTCCCATATTCCTTGTCAGATTGGTATTAGGATTGTGATCGAGCGCCCCGGTAATCTCGGATTGGATATTGGTTAGGATCTATTGCATTTTCTTCAACCCCAGTGAAAGGCAAGTACCTAAACATAATTTGTGAATTTAATACATGTGTTTTCCGTTGATTCCAGTTTAGTGCATATAGAAACCCTTTGATGCCCATTTGATGATGTTAATTGTTTTTGTGATGAAATTGGAGAACGGATATCATCTCATTGATTTTCTTATTTTATATATATATATATCATTACTGTAGACCGATCTGTCACAGGTTCATGGATGGAGCTGTGAGGCTTTGTTAATGGGTATTGGTTGTGGGGCCCATGTGGACCCCACTGATGTTCGATCAGGACCGTAGATCCGGTAGTGAACCCACGGGCGACCTCAAGGAGGCTGGTTCCGTAGGCAGTGGACCCCGCTTAGGCCATCATCGTGTAGACTGAACAGATGGCGAGATAAAAAGGGAAAAATCAGTTTTGCAGGAGATGGTTGTGGGACCCACTAGTTGATCCGATCGCCGATCTGGTCTGACCATCGGGCCAGAAATGGTGGGGCGATGTTAGGGATGTGGACTCATGTGAGATGGACCCCGTTTGGTCCACCATCCAAGGGCCCAAAAGAGGCATACTGGTAACGATCAGAATAATAGGGGTTTCCATTTTAGTTTAACTGTGGGTCCAGGTGGGTCACCAACGTTGATCTGGACCCTACATCTCGTAGCAGTGCCCTAGGCGACCTTACTGATGAGGGCTAATCTTGTGTTTTGATCTGATCTTGCGTTTTGATCAGGGTCCATTATCCGAGTGAGCAAGTCGCTGGCGTCGAACTTCTGAACAAATTTCCTTTCTGTGAAAGGAGTTTCAGGTTGCTCACGTGTGTGGAATAGGTGAGGAAGAGATAATGATGTGAGGGGATAAAGAGAGAGAATAAAGTGGTGACGTGGCATGTGGGGTTGAGTTGAGTGAAGTTGTACACCATTACACCACTTTGACTTTATATATATATATACACATTCCATTATTTTCTTTTAATAAAAAGATGAGTCTTGTTACAACTGTTGTGGCATAAGATATGGCATCTGACATTTAACACTTTGACTCATAAGTTCTTGAATTTAAAAACAGAAAGGACCTTTAGTTTTTAATGAATTCAAATTAGACCCTTTGACTTATTTTATAAAGAATTAAATTTGGAAAATATTTTGGTGGGGTTCTTGAGTTTTCATAAATTATAATCTAAGATTATTATTATTATTTGTAAATTAATATTAAGTGATACCTATGGTTTTGATATGTTAAAATTATATTTTTGTATTTTAATATCAGATCTTTGGACCAAGTAAATACCGTCCGGGCACACGGTATATTACTAACATAGGGTTTACTACTTTGTATGACCTCTGGGAAATCCTAATGGATTCGAGCTCAACCCATCTCTATTGGAAAACCCTTAATTGGGTCTATGCACCATTAATGAAGAAGGGATGCGTTGATCTTGTATTTATTAGAGATTCCTGTGGTTGTTGGGGGCGAAACCTTAGGATTGATTCGTAATTATGTCTTAACCTTCGCATGCATATCTTAGTTTAGATTATGTATTCTCTTAGATGCATACCCTATTGTGTGTTATGGACTATGAGGTGGCTTGGCAAATTATGTATGATGATTTGATTATGATATGGATTGTGAAATGGCCAGCACTTTACTTTGACTTAGGACCCTGGTGTCGGAGCTTTATTATTCAGGTCTGTTATGCTTATATGTATATATTTATGTTGGTCATTTGTGGACGACTGCAGATCGATATGTGGACAGTTGATCACCGATGTGTCCGGATCACTTATAATCCGCTTTGAATGTGAACATGTTATCCTGATTTGTTTTATTTGATCGTTTTATGACCACCGACTATGTGGACGGGCTTTCCCGATTTATTTAGGGCTGACCACCCATAACGGAAACACTTGTCTTCGTGTGAATTATATTGCTCCATTTGTTTTATTTGGATTTATGTCATACGTTCATTCTTGTTATATCTTTGTCATTACTCTTATATGATCACACTGGTCTATATTCTTTTCGTTGTTGAATTAAATTTCGAATTATGATTATGTACTTGCTATTTACTTTGTAATATTTGGTGCATAGGTACCGAGCCCTACTTTACCGAGGAGACGGAGGAGGGTTAAACGTTTCAAACGTTTGAGCCAACTGATGAACCCGAGTGGGATGCCGGAAATGGTTTTGGAGCCGTCTGAGCCTGCATTAGAGAGATCGTCATCTTAGCAATTCTTTAGATGAACTTTCTTTTAATGATAAACTTTTCCTAGTAATTATTTAATTTATTTTGCAACTTTAACTATTAATGTTTATGTGATTTTCGTGCTGGATCTTATCTATGAACTTTGAATACCAATTGAATAAAGCTTCCGCTACATTTAATGAAATTTATTTTGACTCACCACAGGTTGAAATTTTTTTTTGTGGGTCCACTTTTTGGAAGCTTGTGTTGTATTAAACACAGGAATTTGAATTTAAATTTTAATTTTTTACATTTTTCCCAATTCTTATTTTTGGGGACGTAACAGATTGCATGCTGGATGTGGTTTATGGCCTTATGTGTACTTGATCCCTGAGTCAAGTGGGTCAAAAGTTTTTAAAACCTATCCACGAGGCCCACCTACTTCCAACACTCCCACGTCCGCCGACCTCGGTAGCGCCAAGCGCTAGAAGCCGGGTCCATCAATAGTAGATATTCTTAGGGGTTCCCCTCTTTACTTGTCACATGACAACCCTTAGGTGGCGTTTGGCATCCCTAGTCTTTACTTCTATTTCTCTGAAAACAAATTTAGTACAGATTAAGACTGTTTGGAAATGATATTCGCCACCTCTGTTTCAAACCGTGTGCAGAGACACAACGTCTATTTCGCATGACGTGAAAAACATCGAGAATTGAAACAGAGCCACAAGTCTGAAGCGGAAAGATGCGCTTCGCTATAGCAACAAAGGCATGATTTTTGCGCCTGGTAGTTTTCATTTATTTTAAAGTTAAGGATCCCAAATGATTATCCAAACCGTTATAAGTCTTAAAAGGGCCAAAAACGACCATCTGGCTAAATTTTAACCTTCGATCCGCAATAGATCTCGAGATATGTGTAAAAATGCCAGAACTATAGATCTGAATTTCTAGATTTTCGTGGGACCTATAATAATGATCAGAACCGTTGATTCTCTTTGCAAGGTCGAAAATGGCAATATGATGAAAAACTTGTCGCTGTTTCCTTGTAGATCTCGAGAAATCGATGGAAAATCGAGCTCCATTGGACATACATATGTTAAATACACTCACTTTCACGTTATTCTTTGTTGTCCGTTTTTTTTTTTTATTGGGAGCCACTATATCATGATCTAAACCATCGGTAATCTTCACAACCTCAAGCACTGCCAGGTGGCCAAGTTCGATCCATTGATCTATAACGAGTCTTAAGTTATTTGTAAAAAAATGCAACACATTATATCTAAATTTCTAAACTTTCATGGGTCCCATAATCACGATCCGAACCATTGATTCTCTTAGGAAGGCTGAAATTGGCTATGAGAAAAAAAAATCAGCCCCAAATTCATTGTATATATACCCCCGATTCATTGTATATATATTGAGAAATACAAAAAAAAATGTGAACCGTTGATTTTTTAAATCATCTATTTTATACAGTTTTTTTTTGTTTTACAAAATAATCTACTTGTAAAACATCTATTTCTAAGCGTTCCATTTGAAATAGATCTCTATCATACAAATCTATTTCATATAAATAAGACTTGCCAAAAAGGTTGTTAGTCAATTAGTAGGCAAAAGTTCTCGAAGATTTGTGATTTGCTACAATATTATTCAGTGGCATTCAAATGTATGCTTTGAGTGTAGATTTGACTCAATCGTGATCATTATGCACTATAAAGTATATGCTAGAATGCTTGTTCCATGCATTTTATTTATCGTTGATATCGTTGAACACACACATAAAATAAAGACACTTCCGGTAATACATCACAACAGTAGTAGACACACTTCATTATTTTTAAGCACTGTAGTAGTTATTTCAAGAAGCAAGACAACACTAGGCAATGTTTGCGAAGACCAATTAAGATTCAGGAAACAAGCCCATAAGACAAGGGGCAAACTGAGAGAAGGCTTCAACGAAGATGACAAGAGTGCAACGGAGGATTTAGACTATTTCCTCGTCGGATATGGTCACCTTTCCAAGCTTTATAGCATTCAAATAGTCCCTTGGGCTGTGGCAGGGTACACCTGGGATGGCGAATCCAATTGCCCTATAAATAAGGGAAGGTACAGTCTCCCGATATTCTTTTCCTTCTTTAATGGGCAAGATGAGCAGGGATGTGAAGAAGTCTTTGAATTGGGTGTAGTACATATTCGGAAAGTATCTTAAATCGAAGTAGTTCCTGTTGGGCTCCTGCATCACCACCTGTTTGTTGCACGCATGCAAATAAGGATTAAAAAAAAAAAAAAAAGAAGAGAGAATATACCTAACAAAATTGGATACAAAGAAACAAAAAAAGAACCGAAAAGACACAAATATCTTTCGAACAAAAGATAAATAAACATAAGACGAATACTAGAGGAACTAAAAGTGCTCACCTCTCCATGGTACCAGCTTCTGTAGTAGATGCATTTCCCAAAGTGCTTGAATTGGAAGAAAGGATTATCAAAGGGGACTCTCACAACAATATCGTACCTATAAGTGACCCTTAGACAATACTTGCCTTTGAGTAGGTCTACCATGTAATTGCCAAAAGTCTCATCTCCAGGCCTTAACCTTCCATTGTTCAGGATACCGGTTGTTTTATCCAAGATGTCTGTTTCCTCATGCAAGGAAAGTAAAGCAGGGTAGATGGATGAAAGAGCCGCGCCCATGCTATGTCCTGTGAAGATTATCTTAGCATTAGGGTGTGTTTGTATCAGGGTCCTGAGTTGCTCTCTAACCACGTAATAGACAGGGATCTTGTCCGCGTCTCCTGTGTAATCCTTGGGCCAACCCTTGACATAATCCTTCTCGTCCTGGAGACCCAGAGCTTTCAGTAACCCTATATGGACTTTTCCCATTTTACCCATGGATAGAAATGAGAAATCGACGTCCGTGACGTAGTCCTTGGCAGCCCAAAATGCTGTTCCTCGGAAGGACACCACAATCATGCTGGCATCCTTTGCAGTATTAGTGAAGATGTAGGCTTGGGTCCCATAGGTCTTTGTGAACTCTATAGGCACATGGTTGGTTTAGTTGTTAGTAGGGTGGCCAAATCTTCCATGATTGATCGAGCTAAAATCGGCAGTGCTGAGCAAAGATAACTTTATTACGATGGCATTTAAGGATTTAGATTTGCTAGATTTCCTAAACCTGTTTTTTAGTCGGGTCAATTTTTAAAAGAGGTGGCATGTTAAGTAAATGGTTCGGGCCATATCCCTAACTCCGGGCCCAATATAGTTCGCTCAATTGGTCATATTAGGCCAAAAACATTCTCACGTAAAGTAAGGGAGTAGGTCGAGTTTGACCCATTTATTTATTTATTTATTTTTTGGTGGGGGTTTGACCCATTTAATTAATTGGTCAGATATGGATTAGATCTCAATTCACAATCTCCCTCTGAACATGACCCATTTTCCAACCCAGACCTGACCAAGGAGTTTTATACATTGTTTATGTTGTCATAAGCATCGTTTGGTGCCGACACTTCTTCCTGAAAGTCCGGGATCCTAACCCTAGAGGGGGGGGTGAATAGGGTGATCTACACTTAATGACTAATCAAGGCCAATTTTAATTTCTTAACAATTAACTAGTCACATGTGATGATAAACAAACAATATGCGGAAGCTTAAACAAAACAATCACCACAAAGCAATCACCATAACACAATGATTTATAGTGGTTCGGCCTCAATGCCTACATCCACTACCGGCTTGTGTCTCAACACCCCACCGGATTTCCACTATTTATGCTTTTGAAAAAGGCTAAGCAATAACCTCTACAATATGCTTTCCAAGGATAAGCAATAACCTAACAATGTTGTTTTTCTAGGCTAAACAACAACCTATACAAGATGCTTTTCTAGGCTAAGCAATAACCTTTACACAATGCTTTTCTTAGGCTAAGCAATAACCTTTACAATAAAAGATTTCTCTCAAGGAAGTGTCTTTACAAAACACTCTAAGAGATTACAATTAAAGCTTAATTTAATTGCCTCTAAAATAGGCGGATAAGAAGGTTAAATTCAACTCACACAATACTCTATGAAATGCTAAGATGAATGCTCATGAAGTGTGTGTGTGAAAACTTCAATCAAGTTAAAATTAAGCCCAATCAATATATGCTTAATGCATTTAAAAGTTTAAGGCACACAAAAGATTTGATTGAAGTGAAATGCAAATCACATGTATAAATACTAACTTGTTGATGATATAAAAATCAAAGGCTCACAAGTTGTATGAAATTAATTATGTCTAAACATGTGATGCATGTGCAATGTTGTTTTCAAAACAAGAGTTTAACTAAAGTTCAAATGAATGAAAACAACAAAATGATTCAACCAAGTAAATGAAACATGTTATAAAAGAAATCAAAGGTTTTGACAAAACATGTTTTATAAAGTTTTAAAACAAACTTGGTTTGAAATCAAGGGTGAAGAATCCAATCCAACTTAAATCAAAGATTAAGAGAAGTGATGGATTCAACACATCATAGTTAACATGCTAAAATTAATTTACCAATAATTTAAACAAAGCATGAAACATATGATAAATACAAGTAAAGCTTACTTAGAGATTTAACTTCATTAATCCAAGCTTTAGCTTTACTAATGACCCCTTGGTCTCTCTTACTTCATTCCCCTTTTTCTTACTTCATTCCCCTTTTTCTTGCCTCCAAACACCTCAAGGATGGCTTTTTTGTTCATCATTTTTCTTATGGGAATGAACCTCATTTATAGTCAAAAAGAGACTTTTTTACGTGTCCCCGGTCGACCTCACAACAGCCCGGTCGACCTGGCCTTAACGGTCAGAAATCTGACCGTTTGAAAAAGGCTCAACGGCTCTATGCCCGGTCGACCGCACAGTGTGGCCGGTCGACCGGGTCCATGGGCCGGTCGACCGGCCACACTGCGCGGTCGACCCGGGCCTGGGACCAATTTCCCCATAAATTGCTTATTTCAAAGATTTTCTTTGAGGGGATTTTTGGGCCATTAAACCAAGCTTGGAAACATGATTTTAATTCAATCTAAGTGCTTTTAAAATCATGAAACATAAAAGCCTAAAATAATTTGAAAGATTTAAAACATAGGCTAGCTTGATTCATAAAAACTTCTTTTCAAATTAAAATGCATCCAATCAAAACATATGATTTACAAGATTTAAAACAATGCATGAGTAAATCAAGATTTCAAGTTTTCTAAAAACAATGCAAATGTGTGCAAATCAAATGATGCTTGAATGATAATGCATCCATCAAATTGCAATACACAAAATTCCTAACAATCTCCCCCTTTGCAATTTGATGGCAAACCTTACTCAACACTGAATTTACACATCAAGTCTTCAGCTCCCCCTAAGCTGGACAAGTCTTGAAATCTCTTCGATGCTTCTTCTCTTAGCTTGGGCTTCTTTTTCTTCAATCTTCTTGATGCTTGGAGCTTGATCATCCTTCAAGCTTTCTTTCCATCTTTCTCTCTTTGACCAAGCATCTTCTATAGCTCCCAAGCTTTCTCTTCTTTTACTCTCCCCCTTTGACCATGCACTCTCTCCTTTAGGTTAGATATGCATTCTCTCCCCCTGTAGAAGATCATACAATATCTCCCCTTAGGATGTATGGTCATACTCTCCCTCTTGAGACAACTTGATTGCTCTCTTCCCCTTTGACATTAAATTGCAAAGGTACCTACACACATGAAATAAGGAAAATACCTTTTAGTAGCACCTGTTAACAAAAGAAAACGAAAATGAAGCATATAACAGGCCATCATGTATGGTTAGAAGTCTCTATGGGTTCATAGCCAATACAAAGGTCAATTTGATCAACACTAATACTTCCTATGAAGGTTTACACTCCCCCTCAATCCATTCTCTTCTTTTGTCAAACTTTTGACAAATGTTTAACTATTTGGAGCAAGAAGAAGATGGTTTTACCAATTGAGGAAAAACTTCAAGGAAAGAATTAGAAATATATAACTATAGAGCTTAATATGATCAAATTGCCAATATAAAGAGCAAGGCCATGGAGAAAAGCGATCATGGATACCAATTGGAATATATATATATAAAACAAATATACCAATTGAGATTGAAGGATATGACTATTAAATCAATCACTCTAAAATGGAGTTAAAAAGAATATAACTATTAGGAAAAATCCAAATTAGAGCTATCCATGATGTTATGGGGTTTACTAATCATAGCATCAATCAATGTAACTTATGAAAATCATATGCTATGAAAATTTTGAATTCATTTCATCCAATCATTAAATATGACTATCAAGTGCAAGATGAATGAAATGAAATTCAATCATGAAGCCAACCTCAACTATTAACGAACCAATATTATGAACACATAAACATGGTGGTCATGAGATTTACCTATATGAGCAAGAGAGGTGGCAACATGAAAATTTATGATGCTAATGGAATGTGACAAGGAATGTAAACATATTACTATCAAGTTCAATCCAATGTACACAATGTCTATCACATTCATAAGAAATCAAATCAATCGAAAATTATACCAATGGAAACCAATTGAATTTGATAACATGATAAGGAGCAAGAATGTGGTAAACACAAAATTCCATCAAGCATCATAAATGCATATTCATCACTTTTAATGATATAACTAATGAGCATTGTGATGAACATAAGAAATTGCATAAAAAGATATGACTTAAAAGAATATGCAATTTACAAAGTGTCAAAATCATATGAATTCAACATCTAAGAAATCCATCAAAAATAGTTATAACTATGAAAATACAAGTAATGGATTTCAAAGAGGTTCATATGATTAAGATCACTACTATGAAGTTGAAACACGTATAAAGAATGATACCAATAAGAAAAATACACATGAATCAACATCATAACCATCCATAAAAAAAGAATGACTAAAAAGTACAAAGGATGGATTTGAGAGTTCTAGTATGGTATCTTCAAATATAACTAAAATTACAACCATACATGGAACTTATTGACATTTGCATAGAGAAGATCAATTACAATCAAGATCTAACTCATACCATATCATTAACAAAGAATACAACCATGTGAGCACAAGAAGGTATGAAGTTAGAGAGATATCATAGATCACATATAGATGAAAAAGGATTTCATATATGGGTTTACCAATTAAGAACAAGGGATTAATTCCAATTCATCTAAGGTGATCCATTAATCTATCATGCAAAATCTCTACCCTTAGCAAATGTACTAAGCTTACAATGCAATGGAAAAGGATATGAGGTCTATACCAAATGAACTTAGCACATTAAGTCACATATGTACTTATTAGGCTCAAATGATAATAAAACAAAAGATTTTATTATAAAGCACAATCATCAGTTTGCATTAATGAAAATGTATACCAAGTTAGGCACAAACATGCAAATCAATGAAACCATATCCAACCATGCAATGTAAGACATCAAAATCAATTTGCATAAAAAGAATGTAACTAAATGAGCAAAGATGCAAATTGTTTGTAAACATTATTTCCTTTCAAATGATAAAATCATAATTAAGCACAAGGAAATAAATTCAAGGAAAATGTTTCTATAAATACAACCAATAAAGCTTAGAACACTTTCCAAAGTTTTTCAAATCACTTTAATATATGAAATTCCAACAAAGAATCATTTATAGAATTATGAGCAAGTGATTTTGAAAAACAAGAAGTGTACTATTGTAAATTTTCAATTTGTAAAACAATAGACACTCACAAATTTTCCATATCATGAGATATAACTTGAAAATCAATGGAAAACTTAAATTGCTTCAAATCATTTGATTTACAAAAAAGGATCTAACTATGACATTCATCAAATGATTTTTCAACATCAATTGATCATGAAACATCTAACTATGAAAGCTTTTGTAATCACAATCAATTGATCATTAATAGAAATGCAATGCAAGAGATATAACTAAATGAGAGCAAAAAGCAAATCTATCATGATGAAATTATAATCAAATGATTTTGAAAACCATGATATGTAACTAGAGAAGTACATGAAAACAAAATCAATTGATCATAAATAAATATTGCATTTTAAGAAATGTAACTAAGAAAGAACAAAAATGCAAATGGTCATGACCAACAATATGATTTAACTAAAAAGGATAGGTTGGTCAATGAGGTTCAAGGCCTTAAGGTTTGACTAAGTATATAACTTTAGGAATCCACCTAAGGTCTTGAGAGGGTTGATCTTTGAGGTCTAGTTTAAAAGTCTCACCAACTATAGGAGATTTGACTTGATAAATTTTCAATTTAGACTTATCACCATTATACTTAGATTTAACTAAATTTAGCTTAGGTTGGTGAATAGTCTTTTGAGGTTGGTGATTCTTAGGGGATTGATTTCTTTTCTTTTTATTCCCTCCCTTTATTTTACTTTTGAATTTTAGATTTATCTTAGCAACTTTATTCAAAAGTTCTTTCATATTTTGATTTAAGGGAGATAGATTGAGAAGCCTTTTGTTGATAGATTCTTTTATACTTGGTTTAACTTGTTTAACCTTTTTAGAATCTATCTTAGGAGACTCCTTTTTAATTGATTTAACTTGTTTAGTTTTCTTGGAGTCTTCTTTGATATTTAGTGTCTTACCCTTCATAGAGTTTGATTTTCCTTTCTTGATTTCAAAGATGGGTTTAGACACATGGCTTCTTCTTAGTTTGCACTCAAATTTGAAATGCCCTTCATTACCACAATAGTGACATTTTGATTTGGGCAAGGAAGTGTGAGTGCTAGAGAATGAGGACTCACCTTTCACAAAAGTGTTGGTGAATTTAGGGTCATGTGAAATATTCCTATTGTAACCAAGACCCGTCCTATCTCCTTGAGATTTACCCAATTTAAATAACTTTTCAAATTTTTCTTCACTTTGGGTAAATTTGCACTCATACTTTTGTTTGTAGCATTCAAGTTGAGTGACTTGGTTTTTAAGGGTTGAATTTTCATTTTTAACTTTTGTTAGTTCATTTTCAATTCCCTTAAATTTGTTTAGTTCTTCATGGGCAAGTTTTAACTCAAGTTTAAGTTTATTAACATTAGATCCAAGTTCTAAGGTTTGCAAATTACTTTGATCATTAGACAAGTTTAATTTGGAGTTTAAATAGATAATGTTTTCATCTTGCCTTTTTAAAGTATCTCTTAGATTTAAGTTATCTTTATTATGCTCATCACAATTTAACTTTATTTTATTTAGTTCATCTTGAGCATTAGATAAATCTTTCTTAGAGATACTCAACTTGGATTCTAAATTGTTAAAGTCTTTGTCTTGCCTTTGCAATTGATCTCTTAGTTTAGAATTTTCCTTATTAAGATCATCACACTCTATCTTTAATTCTCTTAGATCATCTTTAATATTAGATAGATTATGCAAAGAGATCATGAACTTAGATTCTACACAATTTATTAATTCTTCTTTCTCTCTAAGTTCATCTTTTGAAGAAACTAATTCTTTGTTTAGTCTTTTAGATTCTTCTCTTAATATTTTATTTTTCTTATCAAGCTCTATGGAAAAAGTATATAATTCCTCATAGGCTTCTTGAAGATCATCTTCATTTTCAACATTTTCTTCCTCTTTTAATTCAAATTGAGATTCATTAATTTCAAGGTTTGAATCTCCATAAGTGGGAAGGAGGGGTCTAGAAGAATCTACACAAGAATCTAAACAACCTAACATAGTGGAATCCATTCTAATGATTTTCATGTAAATACAACACTAGGGTTTTGACTCTAGGTTTTTACACCTAATCAAGAGTTCCAAAAACACTTGATCCTAAATTAGAGCACGAGGCTCTGATACCAATTGAAAGTCCAGGATCCTAACCCTAGAGGGGGGGGGGGGGGGGGTGAATAGGGTGATCTACACTTAATGACTAATCAAGGCCAATTTTAATTTCTTAACAATTAACTAGTCACATGTGATGATAAACAAACAATATGCGGAAGCTTAAACAAAACAATCACCACAAAGCAATCACCATAACACAATGAATTATAGTGGTTCGGCCTCAATGCCTACATCCACTACCGGTTTGTGTCTCAACACCCCACCGGATTTCCACTATTTATGCTTTTGAAAAAGGCTAAGCAATAACCTCTACAATATGCTTTCCAAGGATAAGCAATAACCTAACAATGTTGTTTTTCTAGGCTAAACAACAACCTATACAAGATGCTTTTCTAGGCTAAGCAATAACCTTTACACAATGCTTTTCTTAGGCTAAGCAATAACCTTTACAATAAAAGATTTCTCTCAAGGAAGTGTCTTTACAAAACACTCTAAGAGATTACAATTAAAGCTTAATTTAATTGCCTCTAAAATAGGCGGATAAGAAGGTTAAATTCAACTCACACAATACTCTATGAAATGCTAAGATGAATGCTCATGAAGTGTGTGTGTGAAAACTTCAATCAAGTTAAAATTAAGCCCAATCAATATATGCTTAATGCATTTAAAAGTTTAAGGCACACAAAAGATTTGATTGAAGTGAAATGCAAATCACATGTATAAATACTAACTTGTTGATGATATAAAAATCAAAGGCTCACAAGTTGTATGAAATTAATTATGTCTAAACATGTGATGCATGTGCAATGTTGTTTTCAAAACAAGAGTTTAACTAAAGTTCAAATGAATGAAAACAACAAAATGATTCAACCAAGTAAATGAAACATGTTATAAAAGAAATCAAAGGTTTTGACAAAACATGTTTTATAAAGTTTTAAAACAAACTTGGTTTGAAATCAAGGGTGAAGAATCCAATCCAACTTAAATCAAAGATTAAGAGAAGTGATGGATTCAACACATCATAGTTAACATG
Organism: Camphora micrantha; assembly: GCA_003546025.1. NCBI lineage: Eukaryota > Viridiplantae > Streptophyta > Magnoliopsida > Laurales > Lauraceae > Camphora > Camphora micrantha. Next base: position 72,348 of record QPKB01000037.1, on the reverse strand, counting down.
CTAAAATTAATTTACCAATAATTTAAACAAAGCATGAAACATATGATAAATACAAGTAAAGCTTACTTAGATATTTAACTTCATTAATCCAAGCTTTAGCTTTACTAATGACCCCTTGGTCTCTCTTACTTCATTCCCCTTTTTCTTGCCTCCAAACACCTCAAGGATGGCTTTTTTGTTCATCATTTTTCTTATGGGAATGAACCTCATTTATAGTCAAAAAGAGACTTTTTTACGTGTCCCCGGTCGACCTCACAACAGCCCGGTCGACCTGGCCTTAACGGTCAGAAATCTGACCGTTTGAAAAAGGCTCAACGGCTCTATGCCCGGTCGACCGCACAGTGTGGCCGGTCGACCGGGTCCATGGGCCGGTCGACCGGCCACACTGCGCGGTCGACCCGGGCCTGGGACCAATTTCCCCATAAATTGCTTATTTCAAAGATTTTCTTTGAGGGGATTTTTGGGCCATTAAACCAAGCTTGGAAACATGATTTTAATTCAATCTAAGTGCTTTTAAAATCATGAAACATAAAAGCCTAAAATAATTTGAAAGATTTAAAACATAGGCTAGCTTGATTCATAAAAACTTCTTTTCAAATTAAAATGCATCCAATCAAAACATATGATTTACAAGATTTAAAACAATGCATGAGTAAATCAAGATTTCAAGTTTTCTAAAAACAATGCAAATGTGTGCAAATCAAATGATGCTTGAATGATAATGCATCCATCAAATTGCAATACACAAAATTCCTAACACTTCCTTCTCTAAAAGGACGGCCTGAGTTGTTTATACCCAACCTGAACCCAACAATTTATTAATGGGCCTTAGTTGGTTTGAAATATTTGGCCAGTCAAGTAAATGAGTCAGGATCTACCTGACCCAGACACAATATAATAAAATATTGTTCGCCTAGTACTTTGGGTAACTCATTCGACTTGCCTGACTGATAGACTTACTGAGTCAACTTGACCTGGCTGGGTAAGGGAAACTCAAAATGACCATGCCCAAACATATTTTAATAAGAAAGATTACAAATAAAGTAATACATCTTTGATATTTTAATTGAAGGTTCTTCGTGGTTGTTGCATATTGAATTTTCATCATCATCATCATTGTTATTATTATTATTAGTAGTAGTAGTAGTAGTAGTATTTTCATAAAGCTAGAAGGATTAACACACATGCTCTCACACACGACCATATCTCTAACTTGCTGAGCTACAGCAAAGGGGATCCATATGGATTGATTTGTTTAACAACAATGGAGAAAGAGAATTATGGATCAGATTTTAGTAAATTATTGAAAAAGTGAGAGCGGATCCATCACCCATATCGATAATATGATCAGATTTTTCCCAGCAAAACAATTTCAGCAAATGGCCATTTACAATATTAGATATATAAATTATTTATAGCTTTTCTAATCTTTTCATGACCATCAACATTGCACTGTGCACATACAAAACAATCCAGAAATTGATACATACTATTCCAGCAGTCGTAAAACCCCACGAAGTTCATCTGCATGTCAACAAATCAAATAAGAAGAAGAAAAATTAGAAACATTATTATATTACAAGCCCCAAGCAAGTGGAGCATGCCATTTAATTAAACTACAGATTCTTCAAGGCAACAGAAAAGGGAAATTAAAAATTCCATTAAAACCTTAGTTTAATGCTCTTAGATGGAGGTAAAATTTGATCTATAACCCCAATTGATTGTTCAAGAATTCGTGTCCTAGATTAGATTTTAGATATTCAGCCAGTCCAAAGGTTGTCGAATTCCATCCCACTTAAGTATGAGGCCTATATCCAGCATTCTGTAATTGATAGAGCACAATGCTTCTAGATATATATTGGGCCTGGTTGGACCATTCAGTTGGGCATTTGGGCAGTCTTTGGCTCATGACTCACATTCCACTGAGTCATGTAGTGAAATATTAAGGGCCTAAATGCAGCACTATCCAGATGATACCAAGCTAGTCCAGACGTCCCAAAAAAATGAATTGTTTACAATACGAGTTATGCCCAGTGACAAGATCGTAAATGGTCTGGAAAGGATCATCCGATATGTTCCTAGTCCATCACAACAAATGCTTCGATCAATTCGCCAGAGTCATATAGAGTTGGCCATCTGAGCAAAAATTGTTTTACTGCAGAGAAAAAAAATTCATTAAAGCCTGATTTTAATTCCCTTGGACCGCAATCCAATATTCAAAAACTCAACTTGACTAGGTTTATGTCACTGAGCCGACATGACTCGGCGACCACGCCAAGTTTTGACTCGGTCAAGAAGTGAAAGCTCATAATAAAAGTATAAAATATTTTCGATAGATTTTTAAGTTTTGAATGACTTTCAGAGTGTTGTTGCTGCATCTTGACCCGTCTTTTATGAGACAAATGAGTCATAAGCCAGTCAACCCAAGTCTGATCAACAGCTGTAAAGCATTTCACCTTGTAACCTGTCGACTCGGTCGGACAGAGTCCTTTAAACAATGCAATGCACCGAGAGGTGCGACAACCCTACCTTCCAACGCTTTGTAACTGCATACTCCACAACTGCTGCATTTTCGTAAGCAACCTTAGAGGCCATCAGCATAAGTTCTAACAGATCAACTCCGAAGACTGTTTTTATAGCACCAAACTGGGGCAGATAAGTGATGAGTGAGGAGCTTTTTGTCAGATCCAGTCTTGGATCCATAAGGCCGAGAAATGTCCACCAGGTCTCGGTGCCTTCTTTCGGAATCAAACCACAGAAACTGTGTGAAGAAAAAACAGTGACAGATCAAAACCTAATTTCCTAAGCTAAATAATTTAAGGAAATTAAAAGAACAATAGGTGTGACAGATGGTGGTCGTTGCCTTTCAACAGGGTGGATCGATGGATTGGACCATTCAGTGCAGACGAACAATAGGCACTCTCTCAATCATCCCAAGTATCCATCATGAAGGCAATGGTTCTACCAAAACATAGGGTGACTGTCCATTTTTGAAGTCTTGGTAATAGAAGGTTGAATTATACTTTGTAAAACTCCTTTGTGTTACCCTAACTCTATCTAGTTGACTCTGCAGATCACTGAGTAACACAAGATCACTAGTGTAAGCCAATACATGGCTAGAGTCACCCATGATACTTGACAACCCTACAAATTTATTGCGGAGTAGTTGTAATTTTAGAAGTTCAAAAAGTTACTCATAAAGGGCGACCCATTGGGTCCATATCCAATGCCAATAACTTAAATATGAGGGACCCTCTCGTTACTCTTTTAGTAATGTGAGAGTTACTCTCATAAGAGCATTTTTCATATACATATCACCACACATGGTGAGGGATAGATGCACTTGAATACCTCTATATATATATATGTATAGAGGGACATTCATGTGCATCCATCACTCAGCATAAGGTGAGGGATACATTCCATAAATGGAGATTTTCAAGTACAAAAGGGGGATTTGAAGTACATAGGGTGAAGTACAAAAGAGGGATTCATGTACAAAAAAGGGAAAGTGCCCTCACCCTATGGTGATGGATTGAACATGATTATTCTTCATATATATATATATATATATAGAGAGAGAGAGAGAGAGAGGGAGAGAAGGGAGATGCTCATATGAGAGATCTCTCACCTTATATGAGAGATAGGGGTGGGGGCCCTCACATCTAAGTTGTTGGCATTGGATATGGATGTGAGGCCCCCCTCACAATCTTTCATTTAAGATGAGAGATACTTTTGGATGAGCATCTCCCTATATAGAATATTCATGTGGCAAGCTTAATGGAGCCTACGCAGGGCCCCATTGATCATAGGACGTGGGGGGTATAGAAAGAGACATCCTAAATGAGCCCATATATTAAGTTTGGAGTCAATCTCATGCCTCTAGCCCCTTCATCCTTGGTCTATAAATTCAACGACTTTATATGAAAGAAAAAAATTTGGCCTTCGATCCAATGGTCCAATCCATTTGGATATGTGAAAACTTGCTAGATCTAGTGTAATTATGGAGGTCCAATGTATGTAGATGGTTTGGATGTATCATAAAGTCGGCCTCACTTGGTTGTCCTCACCATTATAATGTGAGGGATGGATGTGCATGAATATTTTCCATATATATATATATATATATATAAGGGAGTGCTACAAAGCGCCCGGGCGTTTTGTTCTAAAAAACGGCCCCCTTCATTTGGCCCATTAGGATGCATGATGATCGTGGAAGTTTATTGGATGGAAAGATCCATATGAGGCGTACGCTACATGCAAAATCTTAAGCCCATAAGATCACCCTAACCTTTCGATGCATGGCCTTAAAATTTAATGGTTTAGATGCATTATTTAATTATGATTTCAATCCGATGGTGAGGAAAAGTTTGATAGATCATTAGGGGTAGTATGTGTGAAAAGACTTGATTGACACAATATGGGCCCTATGATAAAGAAAAAAAGTAGGGCACAAAAAGGGGCACAAAAAGGGGCGATTTTACAGTAGGGTATTTTTTAGAATTTCCCATATATATATATATATGAGATAGCGGTGGGGGCCCTCACATTTAAGTTGTTGGCATTGGATGTGGATGTGAGAGCCCCCACCTTATCTCTCATAGTAAGGTGAGAGCATCTCTCATAGGAGCATCTCTAATATATATATATATATATATATACACACACACCTTGGGCCACTCAAAACACCAGGGCGGTGGGAGATCAAAACATCTAGAAGGGCCTTCCACATGTCTTAAATCTAACTCTGTAAGACCATCTTAAAGCCTTGATATCCAAGTCCTCAAGTTTATTGGTTTAGATGACATCACTTTTTAGGATTTCATTCCAAAAGTGACTAATGGTTGGATGAGGGTCAAATTGGGCTTATGCAATTCATAGTGGGGTGGTGAATGTGAGAGGACTTCATTTATCAAGGGGGGTGTCCCACATACTAAAGAAAGGCTGTATGAATGGATATTTCTCACTAGAGTGTTTACAAGAAGAGGACCTATGGGTTGTGCTCCCATGAATATGTCTCGCACGAGGTGAGATAACCAGTGCTGCCCACCTAGGGCCCCACATGATCGATCCAAGCCTTTCATCCCCATCTTGGTTATGTCACAGATCCCATGGATTTTGTACTGATCCGAATGAAATGGAACTAGATTGAAATGAAACAAAGTTGTGCAATTTAACTCCATTTCATTGGAGGGCCACAAATTTAACGGTTAGGATGATGGGATAGATTTAAAATTTTGTACATGGTGGTCTGATCTAGATCTTTGGATCCCCCACCTCAGTCATGCTTGGTGGGTCCCCGAGTGAACCCCACCGGTTGTCTCACATGTCTCTTGGCCGGACATCCACATAGGTGCACGCCCCAAATGCTTGACACTCGGTGGCAATTTACTGACTGCATCATTGCCAATAAATTTGGCATAAATGCAGCAGCGCAACAACACTAGATTAGATTTTCATGCTTTTCTTATCAATATAACCCCGGTTAGTCTTCCGGAGTCTCTGTACCTACATGTAATAATCTTCAGAAGCAATCCAAACAAGCCTCCATTAACGAAAACCAGGTTGAAAGGAAACTCGACGACATGGCCGAAGATTTGCAGAGGTTTCTCTATCAACAACAAGAACTTTTGCAGGACAAAAGAAATAACCATTAAGAAAGGAGGTTGATCATAAAGCTTGGCGTCATGAGAAACTGACATGTCTATAAACTCGCATTCGGATAATCTAGGCCTAAAGATGAGGAGGTGGAGAAGATCAAGCCACCCTGCTTTTTCAGGGCGCACAATCAGGTAGTCAGAGGAAGCCATGAGGGGAAAAGGCAGATAGGAACAAGGAATGAAGAGGAAGGGTGTGTGGTTTGTAGGGCAAGGGCTTGTGTTCCTTATGTAGACCTTCAGTCACTCGCCCATGTAAAGCACCAAACCCAATTATGCATTGTTTATTGAAATCTCGAAATCACATCACTATCACTTAATTTCATTTTGTTTGCAAAAATAATAATAATAATAATAATAATAATAATAATAATAACTAACATCGTAAAGTCAGAAAAGTATTCTTGACCAATGAAGTGGAGTGTTGAGGAGTGGAGCACTAACATTTCGAGATTTTAGTAGAAATTATTATCTAAGAAGATTTAATAATATATGGATTATATTTGTCAAATTGGTAGCTGGATAGTCATTTGTACACAATAAATTTACAAACAGATAAATATAAGATAAGTATGATGGGATTAATGCATCTTGATGGAGATCGATGTTCTCGATAAATCATGCTAATTATGTATTGCATCATTCGAAGTTGTCATACATAAGTTTTATAATAATGTAACATATCATTGAATGTGTTTGTAGTGTTATAGTATAAGTTTTATATATAATATGCCTGTTCATAGTAATATTGGTGCAATTTTAAGATGCCTAATCACACAATTGGACGTAGGATGCCTACAAAATCAGCCCTAAGGTTCAAAACATATGTATCATGTATAACTATGCATAGTGGCATAATAAATTTTTTGCTGCTATACGTATTATGTAAATTTTATTTATTATGCTGTCATATGTATTATGTATAGTGGCATAAAAAAATTTCTGCTACTATATGTATTATGTATAGCGGCAAAATACATTTTCTGCTGCTATATGTATTATGTATTTCCTTTACCTTATTAGTGGCATAATACATTTTCTACTGCCAATGTATTCACTATATGTATTAGTATTATGTGATTTTATATACTTAGATGTAGTGACGGGCCATACTTTCCGCTGCTATACGTTAATATGTATTATGTATTTCACATACTTAGATGTAGATGTGGTGATGGAATATACGTTCCGTTGTTATACGTAAGTGTTTATAGTGGCATAATATATTTTCCGCTGCTATACGTATGTATGAATACATTTATAGCAGCAAAATATAATTTCGGCCGCTGTATGTATACTGATTCTTAGATATAGTGACGGATACATAAACCGCCGCTAATTGTCACTTTTCTTGCAGTGCATTATCCAACTTGGTATATTCATGAGCTACTAGATTAAACATTCTTGGGATATGAGCAAAATCTAAGAAATCAAAATGTTAGGAGAAGGATCGAATATCCAACAAAGTGGAATTAATGGATTCAAAAGTCCCTTTAATCTATTGGTCCATTAGTTCCATTTTGCTGGATATCCAATCTATCACGAGTCCATATCTTTTGTTGTTTATGTGCAATATTATTCGTGGACCAAAGTAGAAAACTCATCGCATTTGTCTTCTTTAAACCGGAATCTCATTCATGGTTACCTTGATAGTTTAAGTTATAGGTATCTTGTTTTCCAACCACAGATAACCAACCAGAAGCTCATTTTGCAAAAGAAATAGGATAAAACAAAAGCCTCTCATCTTAGCATGTAATTCATGCTTCTAACAAGTTAAAATAAAACCCTCTCATTCTTGGCACGCATTTCATGCTTCTGCACATGCATGGTAATATTGAAAAAAAAATTATTTTTTATTTTTTAAGGAGTGGGTCAACCATGTGATTCCCGGTTACTATGTTTTCTATTAAAACTAGTGGAGCCCTGCATGTGCAATGCACATGTAAGGAACATACTCTTTCAGTATGATAATCTGAAAAAATAAAGTCATTGAAAAACTCAATATTAACTATCCCAATGGAAAATGACCATGTAACAAATTAAGTAATTTACTTTCACTCATTGTTCTTATGAAATTTAGTAAAAGCTTCAATAGGAAAAAGTAAGAAGAAGATTGAATAACAAGATGAATGAACAACTAAAATTTCTACACATTGGGATCGAAGTTGAAATTTTACAGGCATTGGGATTTACTTTACAGGCATTGGGATCGAAGTTGAAATTTTCTACACATGAAAATCTCAACTAAAATTTCTCATTAGAGTTCTTGCAGTGAATGAACAAATTCTTCAAACACAACCCTTTTCATCATCATTTTAGATATTTGGAGGTAGGCCCTACAATGGTGTAGTAAAAAAGTTTGCATTATAATATTTTGGGGTGGGCCCCACAAAGGTGTAGTGAAAAGTTTGTAATTTCTCAAAATAATGTATTATTATATTATATTATAATATTTGAGGGTGGGCCCCACAATGATGTAGTGGAAAAGGCTTGGTTTGGTTTAGTTTGGTTTATATTATATTATTTGAGGGTCGGCCCCACAATGGTGTAGTTAAAGTGTTTGCATTATAATATTTGGGGGTGGGCCCCACAATGGTGTAGTAAAAAAAGTTTGCAACTTTCCCTCTTTTATAATAGTAGTAGATAGTAGATAGTAGATAGTAGATAGTAGATAGTAGATATTTGGAGGTGGGCCCCACAATGGTGTAGTGAAAAAGTTTGCATTATAATATTTTGGGGTGGGCCCCACAAAGGTGTAGTGAAAAAGTTTGCAATTTCTCAAAATAATATATTATTATATTATATTATAATATTTGAGGGTGGGCCCCACAATGATGTAGTGAAAAAGTTAACAATTTCTCCTAAGATAATATATTATTATATTATATTATACTATTTGGGGGTGGGCCCCACAATGGTGTAGTAAAAAAAAACTTGGTTTGGTTTGGTTTATATTATACTATTTGGGGGTAGGCCCCACAATGGTGTAGCGAAAAAGTTTGCATTATAATATTTGGGGGTGGGCCCCACAATGGTGTAGTAAAAGAAGTTTGCAACTTTCCCTCTTTTATAATAGTAGTAGATAGAAGATAGTAGACAGTAGATAGTAGATATTTGGGGGTGGGCCCCACAATGGTGTAGTGAAAAAGTTTGCATTATAATATTTTGGGGTGGGCCCCACAAAGGTGCAGTGAAAAAGTTTTCAATTTATCAAAATATTATATTATTATATTATATTATAATGTTTGGGGGTGGGCCCCACAATGGTGTAGTGAAAAACTTTACAATTTCTCATAAGATAATATATTATTATATTATACTATTTGGGGGTGGGCCCCACAATGGTGTAGTGAAGAAGTTTGTATTATAATATTTAGGATTGGGCCCCACAAAGGTGTAGTGAAAAAGTTTGCAATTTCTCATAATAATATATTATTATATTATATTATAATATTTGGGGTGGGGCCCACAATGGTGTAGTGAAAAAAGTTTGCAACTTTCCATCTTTTGTAATAGTAGTAGATAGTAGATAGTAGATAGATAGTAGATAGTAAATATTTGGGGGTGGGCCCCATAATGGTGTAGTGAAAAAAGTTTGCAACGTTCCATCTTTTATAATATAATAGTGATAGATAGTAGATAGTAGATATTTAGGGGTGGGCCCCACAATGGTGTAGTGAAAAGGTTTGCATTATAATATTTTGGGGTGGGCCCCACAAAGGTGAAGTGAAAAATTTTACAATTTCTCAAAATAATATATTATTATATTATATTATAATATTTGGGGGTGGGCCCCACAATGGTATAGTGAAAAAGTTTGTATGAGATAGATAGATATTAAGGGTATAGATATTATATTATTATTATAATTATTATATAATGTATGATTATATTTTATTATATTATTTTGGGTGGGCCCCATAGTGGTGTGGTGAAAAAATCATGCAACATTGCCTCTTTTATAATAATAGATATAGATATATTTTGGGTGGGCCCCATAGTGATGTGGTGAAAAAATCATGTAACATTGCCTCTTTTATAATAGTAGATAGATAGCTTAAAAAGTTGTCCTTCCCTTGAGTTCTAATTATTATAGAAAATAATATATATTGGTTGGACTCGTTACGCCCATATGCTAATGTGTTTTGTGTACTTAATTATATTATTTTACGATAGATTGCAATTTAGCTAATCAGGCTTCACTTTGAGCATAGCTCAATCTTTCCACTTCTTATGCTTATGAGGTCTGATTAACGCTTAGGACTTTTTTTTATTTTTTTTGTACCCTAGTCTAGAGGGCTGGAACAAAAGAAATCCCACACAAGAGGGATGTGGAAACCCATAAGGTCGGAAGAGAAGCCCATAAAAGTGGGAAGCAGAACCCAAGAAGTGAGAAGAATGCTTCGGTGTTGTTACGTTTAGGTAGAGCTTAATTGTTAGTGCCTATCATGTCTCGTTAATTAAAGGTATTACATATGTGTTATACTTCTTAATTTTTGAAAAGTAGTTAGTGTGTAATACATAAATTTAATAAATAATATTAAGCAAGACTTTGTTTTATCCTTTTTCTTCCTCGTATTGAGCTTTCTCATATTTCTTAAGTAGACAGAATTATGTATTGCAAGTGTCCGCATCTTGCTTAATGCGTGGAAATCACATCCATGTCATATTCAGAGCGCTCCTACTACATTGGAGGTTGACATTAGTTTCACGCACCGCTTTTCTTACCAACTCCCCAAGAAGAAGATTGCTTTTCTAAGCACATGTATCTTTATCAAAATTTCTGACAAGAATTTGATATGTTAAGGCTTTTTAGACATGATGTGACATCTTGATCCCTGACATTTGAAGAGTTATGTTTGTTTCACAAGAATTTCAAACTTCGGACACACAAAAGGTCTCAAATTAGCTTCTGAAATTCTTAGAGTTTCATCCTCAATGCATTTAGTTGGGATTTCCAATGGTCTACCAGAAGGAGGGATTTGGAATTCCACTTCAAGGGAACAACTTTTAGAGAATTTGATAATCCTCCATAAATGAATTCTGGGAATTACGATAAAAAAACATGCCCTAAATAATGTGTTATCATCGAATTCGGTGAATTAATGTGTAGGTAAAATCAAAAGAGAACAGGTGATGTTAGAGAATGCCCATTTTATGATCTCGAAGGTGTTAGAACCCTTCTACATGACTACTGTTTCCCACTCACCTCGTTCAAACCTTTTTTTTTAAAACCTACTTTACTACCGTTAGCAATGAGCTTACCTTTAACAAATTATAGAGGAGATATGTGAACGAATTATAGGAAATCAATACCCCATCACTATATATTATAAAATTCATCGCATGGTGCAGCAATGAAAGTTGTGTTTCTCCTTAATCTATCAAAGAATTAAAAAAGAAAGAAAATGAAATATGGGTTTTCTCCTTTCGTTTGGTAGTGCAACATCACTCAACTATGACGATATCTCATAATCGTGATTTTTGTCGTGGAGATGTATAACAAAAAATGTGTTTATCATTTTGATAATTAGGTTGGTATTGTGTCGCTACATCTTCTGAAAGGTTACTTATATATATCCAGACCTGGACGTAAAATAATGCAGGCAGGCCCTTTTTGTCACCTCAGTGATGCGCTTGGAATTATGTGTGAGAACAGGTGCCAAATAAAATTTTTCATAATAAACCACCAACGTGGCCCACAATCATGGTCCTACAAGGTCGAAGTCTGTGGTGAGGTGAAAATATTTCCTCGGTTAACCATAAAATGCAGAGAAACTTCATATAAATACAAAATGTATGAAAAATATTTCAGAGTAGGCACATCTTTCCCTACTATAATTAAAGTTTATCAAAAGATAACAAAAGTAGTTTAATTAAATGGCTTATATAAAAACCTATGCCAACAAAAGAACAAATACAAACTATCTTGAATATATATGAAGACACTCGCGTGCTGGTAACAATGACTGAAATTATATCATCGGCACATCCCTCGTACTCATCAATCTAAGTAGCCTAGCTAACACACCTCATCTTTGTTCTCCCCCAAGGTATAAACAAGCTTGACACCTATCACGACCCCGGACCTAGACCCGGGCCCGCAACACGGTTTCCGACAGGTTCATGCGATGAGGATCCTTGTTGAATTCATGAATCTGCACATTTACGTATCATTTTAGGATGAATTAGGGTTTTAATTAGGTGAATTGCATTATTATTCATATAATTTTATCATTTCATGTATTTTTCACCTAGGAACATGAATTTTCATACTTTTCATATATTTTCTGCATTAACTTATAATGTTTTGGAAATTTTCTCCGAAGAGTCCCAGTTGGAGTAGAAATCTGTCCGGATGGGTCCCGCTTCAATATGGGCTCTTCAGTATTTGATGTGTTGAATTAGAATGTGCAGAAAATGAGAATTGCAAGCCTTTGTCATGGAATCCACTTTCAAGCACACATAGTCATCCTGGGCCCTGCATTACTGAATTGAATTGAAGAATCCACCATGTGGACCCCACACACAAGCCATATGCAAATTAATCAAAGGAGGGGTCCACTCATCATGTCAGTTGAAGAGTCCTAACTACAGTAGAAGACTTCTCATAGGGCCCACTGCTCAAGCAGATGAAATGTCTCACAAGGTAGGGTCCGCAGTAGTTGCAAATTTGAAATTATTAATGGATAATTCAAATAGTACAATTCTGATTGGAACAAAAGAAGAAGAGTTTGAATCATCCACATTTGATGTCCTTTCAGAGATAGAATCCATTGCAAATCAAATTTTAGAAGTTAATCTCGTTTTTCTCAGGACAACTCATCTTCAGATGGCCATAACTTTCAATCCAACTGTCGGATCGATAAACTTTACCTACCGTTGGAAAGCTTATTCAAAGTAGATATCCGTGGAGCCCAAAAACATGCAAATCAGAGCTATATTGACAAAGGTATGGGCCCAAAGATCTTCATGTTTATTTTTAGACGGGATTACAATTAAATCAACACCGTTGATAATCAATTGCTGCACATCCCTTGTGGGACCCCATCTGAAGATTAGCCAAGCCACCCAGAGGTTTTCAGAAGCTTCCACCTCATTCAAATTCAAAAAGAATAAGAGATATACCTTATCAATAAAGATAAATCAAATTTGCAGAGAAGGTGTCTAGATTCAATGTATCTGATAGATAACCGGAGAAATAAATGTTAGGAATTTTGTGTATTGTAATTTGATGGATGCATTATCATTTAAGCATCATTTGATTTGCACACATATGCATTGATTTGAGAAATCTTGAAATCCTGTTTTATACATGCATTGTTTTTAAGAGTTGTAAAAGTATTGATTTATGCATGTTTTGGTTTTAATCTTGGATGCATTTGTTTTTGAAAAGAAGTTTTAGAAATCAAGCAAACCTTTGGTTTTAAAGTTTTTGAATCATTTTAGGTTTTTGTGTTTCATGTTTTTAAACCACTTAGTTTGATTTAAAACATGTTTCCAAGCTTGATTTAATGGCCCAAAAAGTTCCCTCAGGAAAAACTTTGTAATATGCATAAAATATGCAAATTTGGGAATTTTGGTCCCAGGCTCGGGTCGACCGCGCAGTGTGGCCGGTCGACCGGCCCAAGGGACCCGGTCGACCGGCCACACTGCGCGGTCGACCGGGCAAAGAGCCGTTGAGCTCTTTTCAAACGGTCAGATTTTTGACCGTTGAGCCCGGGTCGACCGCCCAGTGTAGCAGGTCGACCGGGGACACGTGAAAACTCACTTTTTGAGTATAAAAGGAGTTTCATTCCCTTGTAAATGTTGTTGATCAAAGAAGAGAAAAGAGCCTTCCTTGAGGTGTTTGGAGGCAAGAAAAAGGGGAATGAAGTAAGAGAGACCAAGGGGTCATTAGTGAAGCTAAAGCTTGGATTAATGAAGTTAAATCTCTAAGTAAGCTTTACTTTTATATATCATATATTTCATGCTTTGTTTAAATTATTGGTAAATTAATTTTAGCATGTTAACTATGATGTGTTGAATCCATGCTTCTCTTAATCTTTGATTCAAGTTGGATTGGATTCTTCACCCTTGATTTCAAACCAAGTTTGTTTTAAAAACTTTATAAAACATGTTTTGTCAAATCTTTTGATTTCTTTTATAACATGTTTCATTTACTTGGTTGAATCATTTTGTTGTTTTCATTCATTTAAACTTTAGTTAAACTCTTGTTTTGAAAACAACATAGCACATGCATCACATGTTAAGTGTTAATTAGTTTCATACAACTTGTGAGCTTTTGATTTTCATATCATCAACAAGTTTGTATTTATACATGTGATTTGCATTTCACTTCAATCAAATCTTTGTGTGCTTTAAACTTTAAAATGCATTAAGCATATATTTATTGAGCCTTCATTTTAAACTTGATTGAAGTTTTCACACACACACTTCATGAGCATTCATCTTAGCATTTCATAGAGTGTTGTGTGAGTTGTATTTAACTTTCTTATCCGCCTAATTAAGAGGCATTGTAATTGAGCTTAATTGTATTCTCTTAGAGTGTTTTGTGTAAACACTACCTTGAGAGAAAATCTCTTATTTGTAAAGGTTATTGCTTAGCCTAAGAAAAGCATTGTGTAAAGGTTATTGCTTAGCCTAGAAAAGCATCTTGTATAGGTTGTTGTTAAGCCTAGAAAAACAACATTGTTAGGTTATTGCTTATCCTTGGAAAGCATATTGTAGAGGTTATTGCTTAGCCTTTTCAAAAGCATAAATAGTGGAAATCCGGTGGGGTGTTGAGACACAAGCCGGTAGTGGATGTAGGCATTGAGGCCGAACCACTATAAATCATTGTGTTATGGTGATTGCCTTGTGGTGATTGTTTTGTTTAAGCTTCCGCATATTGTTTGTTTATCATCACATGTGACTAGTTAATTGTTAAGAAATTAAAATTGGCCTTGATTAGTCATTAAGTGTAGATCACCCTATTCACCCCCCCCCTCTAGGGTTAGGATCCCGGACTTTCAATAAAAGGAACCAAAAAGTAGCTACGAGGGAGAACTCCCTCCCCTTGGACGTCCATAACTCTCTCTCTCCTCTTTCTCTTCTTTCCATAATTAATAGAATTTAATAGTTATTTTTGGGTATTCTGGGGCCCTATTCCAGAAATTAGGAATTTTAGAAGAGAGATTTTTAAGAGACCATTGTACAAGAAGATGCTATCAATGAAATTACTTATGGAGTTATTTTCAATGGCTGGCTAGATTTCTGGATTGGAGCATACAGATGAAGCTAAGTAGATATTTAATTTAGTCTATATGATTTTTCTATTACTTTCTTGTCTCTTTCAAAATATATGTTCTATTAGAATAATAGATCTGTCTTCATGCCTTAGGCAGCCTCTGTTTTGATTTCTAATGAAAATAGTTTGATGATTTATACTTATTTTGATAGATTACGCTTAAGGCTGAGATCCTTTGATAATTTATGCTTAATTTGATAAGTCATGCTTATGATTTTTCATTCTTTTATGAGGTGAAGGAGGTCTAGAGTTGTGACCTTATTCTTAAAAATTGATTTTTGTAAAAGACAAATCTTCCGGATCCAAAACATTGATTTGTTTAAGATCTGAGTTATTTTTGGGACAAATAGTAGAATAATTGCATGGATGGATTAATTATCTTGCTTAGTGGATTTTGGATGCTCTGATCTGTTTTATATATTTAATTAGTTTGTATTTTTGAATTTTTTCTAGTTTCTTTTCTTGGATCTCAATTACTTATTAATCTTTGATAAAAAAAAAATCAGATTTTGAATTTTAACTTAGTAGTGTTCCTTGTGGGATTCGACCTGTACTTACCACTGTCTCAAAAAGACAATTGTGCACTTGTAGTATTAAAAGATTGAATTTAATTTCACATCATGTTTTTGGCGCCGTTGCCGGTGAGCCAAATCTGAGTTTATATTAAAAATATAATTTTCTTTTCTTTTTGTTAGATTCATATGCATGCTCATATTTAGGTTGTATTAGTTGTTTAGTCATCTATTTTGAATTAGTAGTGTTCTTTGCAATTATTATTAGTTAATATTTCACTTTGATAATTTTTCAGACTTTTCTAATCTTTCTGATATTTTTTTTTATTAATTGAATTTTCGGAATAAATAATTAATTAAAAAAACCAAAAAAATGTTTTTTTTTGAAGGATTTATTTTAATTCCGAATTTCAGTAAATAAAAACAAAAAAAAAATTTAGATTGGTTTAACTAATATCTTGATTAGATTAGGATTAGTAAGATAGTTTAAAATCTTTAGGACTAGTTGTTTTGATTAATATGCAAACTTTTGAATTCTTAAATTAAGTAGTTGAAAATTTTAAAATTTCATCTCTTAAGTATTTTAGATTAGTTAGAGTTTTAATATCTGAAATTTAAATTGGATAAGATTAGAGTTCTTATAATTGAAAACTTTTTGAAATCTCTAACCATATCTGGACACTTGTTTGGATAATTTAGAATTTCTGATTTTTTTTTTTTTTTTGTAGATAGATTTTTTGATTTGTTTCAATAACTTAGAATCCACTTTGGATAGAGTTTTTATTAACTTGGTGTCTTTTAAATTTTCTTATCTTTTTCTTAAATTAGGATTTACTAATAAGAGTTTCTTTTGAATAGGTTACCTTGGTAAGAGGAGAGTTGCACAAAAACAAGAAATTGTGTGGATTTGCTATAAGCAAACAAGTTGCTCTCAGATTTTCTAAATTTAAATTGCTTTCAGAATTGCAAAATTTCCCAAAAAAAAAAAAAAAAAGGGCGTGGGCCCGCTGTAAGACTTTCTAAACTTCGCCCCACGAATCTTTTACTTGCAAGTGGGGCTTGGGTGATTTAAATTTTTGCAAATTGTGAATGCTTGATTGACACACCATTTAATTGGACACACATTTAGTTAAAGGCAGTTGACCCCAATAAGATAAGGACTGGATTTCATCACCAGATCCTTGCTCAATTAGGTTTAACCACCTCTCACATAGTGACCTAAACATTAATTAAAATAAAGTAGAAACGAGACCATAGGACTCGAACTCATTAGGACGAAGACCACAAAAGGTTGCACCAGTTGCGCTCTTTGGTCAAGTCGATGTCTAGGTAAGTCCTGTCCCTCCAAAGGGTGGCAGTCTCTGTTCTACGAGTTTGGTTCTTAAGCAGAACCCTTGCCAAGTGCATTGTGACCCCACCACTCATCCTGGGGACTTACCTAGTCGATTTGGCTTCATAAGACCGGATTGGAGGCCTTAGTGTACTCTTCAAACCAGTTAGGAGCTGGCTAGTGTGTTAGGTTAACCTAGGATAATTTCTTGTGCTCAATCCTTGTGCTTGATTGCTTGTGCATCATCTAGTAAGACCATTAGGGCCCTGCATATAGATTAGGCTTGCATTTATTTAAGGTTGAACCTGATGCATGCGCTCTAGACCTGAGAGAGAGAAACTGTGGGTACGCAAGAGTAAAATGTTAGTCAGGATAAAGCCCGAATTAGCCTTAACCATTGTCGGAAAGTCTTCAATCTTTGAAGAAATTGTTAGGATGGCTGATCAAGTGGACCCACCCATGACTTTGAAGGACTACATGTACCCCTGCCTCAGACCAATGCCACATTTGAGCTGAAATCTGGCATAATCTAGATGCTCCCAGTATTCCGTGGGCTAGACCAAGAAAACCCATATCAACATGTTAGGGAATTTGAGGACATTTGTGGGACTATGAGAATCAATCACATGACTGAGGAGGCCCTTAAACTTAGATTATTTCCTTTTTCCTTAAAAGAGAAGGCTAAAGCTTGGCTTTATGTCTTACAAGCCGGGTCCATCGTTACATGGGCCAAGCTAGTCAAAGAATTTTACAAAAAATTCTACTCCAAGCAAAAAACCGCTTCGATTAGGCAGGCCATCAATGGATTCCATCAAATGGAAGGGGAGACACTTTACAGTTATTTGGAACGGTTCAAGGACCTCTTAATCCAGTGTCCCCACCATGGCTTTGAAAAAATCCGATTAGTCCAAATTGTGTATGAAGGCATGGATTACCCAACCAAACAAATGGTGGAATCTTTCTGTGGTGGGAATTTTACGCAGAAAGCAGTAGAAAAAGCTTGGACATTTTTGGAAGAAATTGCTGAAAACACATTGCAGTGGGCCCCTATCAAGCGGGAGCCCAGCAAACCCGCCATTCCTGAAAAAGGGGGCATGTTCAAGATTGAACCCAAAATTGAGGCTGGGGCCAAATTAGCCACACTGGTGAGGAGAATAGAGGCCTTTGAGCTAAACCAAAAGCCCACACCAAACACTTTGGAGTCATTAAGATATAATCAGGCCATGAATGGAGGGATTGACCCAACAATTTTGGGTCAGACCGAGTCTGTTGAGGAGGTGAATGCATTATATCAAAACACTCGTTTTGATAATCGTCAAAGATATGACCCGTACTCTAACACTTACAATCCAGGTTGGAGGGACAACCCGAACTTCTCTTGGACCAAAGGCCCAACTCAGGGTGGCCCATCTCAGTCCACTCAATTTCAGCCCAATCAATCTCAAGTTAGTGCCCCACCCAGTTTTCAAAAACCTAACTTCAACCCCAATCCATTGGCCCAGAGGGTAGATTCGTTAAAAGAGGCCATGAAACTCATGTCTCAAACCACGACCCAATTGTCTCAGAGTACTGCTCAATTCCAGCAGACCACTACTCAACTTTTGAATGGCCACACTCAAACCCTTCCAAAATTGGAATATCAGATGGGCCAATTAGCCAACTCCATCAGTGTCAGAGACAAGGGAACATTTTCTAGTCAACCCGAACCTAATCCCAAGGGCCAAGTTGTTCATGATCCTAAAGGAAAAGGGCCGGAACAAGTCAAATCCATAATCACCCTTAGGTCTGGTACACAGGTTGATAACAAGGTCAAACTACCCAAGGAACCTGCGGAAGAATCAAGTGAGAAAGTAGAAACCGAGGACCCAAATGTGAATGCTGAACCCATATCGGAACTAGAGAATCTAGTCAATGCTGGACCAGCACCTAGTAAGCCCACTCCTAGGACCTATGTTCCCAAGGCACCATATCCATAGTGGTTAGGCCCAGCAAAATCAATTGTTCAGTTGGATAAAATGCTAGAAGTATTTAAACAAGTGCGGATTAATATCCCACTACTTGATGCTATCCAACAAATTCCGGCCTATGCAAGATTTCTGAAGGACCTGTGCACCTTCAAAAGGACTACCAATGTGCCCAAAAAGGCTTTTCTAGCCCAACAAGCTAGCTCAATCATTTCTTGTCCAACACCAATCAAATACAAAGACCCAGGGTATCCTACCATTTCTTGTCAGATAGGGGACCATCACATAGAGAAAGCTTTGCTAGACTTGGGTGCAAGTGTAAACCTTCTTCCGTACTCTGTTTATGAAGAATTAGGTTTGGGGGAATTGAAAAAGACCCATATGACCTTGCAATTGGCTGATGCATCAATTCGATACCCCAAGGGGGTAGTCGAAGACGTTCTTATCAAAGTTGGAGACTTTGTGTTCCCTGTCGATTTTGTTGTCTTGGATACCAAACACACATCTGGGGCTGAACCCAAAATTCCAGTCATCTTGGGGAGACCATTCCTAGCCACGTCAAATGCCTCGATCAATTATAGGAATGGAGTAATGCAAATTTCTTTTGGGACCATGACAGTCCAAGTGAACATTTTTAATGTCACTAAGCAACCTCCCGATGAGGAGGATGGGGTTTTTGAAGTTAGTTACTGTAAGACCCCGACCCGAGTGACCTCGATTAGTGTTGATTAAGACGTGTGTTAGCTCTAAACGTGTTTAGTGTTATTTGGTTTAGTTTGGTTTAGAATAGCTTTGTCATAGCTTTGGGAATTTTGAGTGTGTCAAACCCCAACCCAGGATTAACCCTATAGTGTTTTCTTAGTGTGTGCTTAGTCTTAATCGGGTTTAGTTATCGTGGGCTAGAGTGTGATTAGTTTTAGTCATGATTATAGCTTTGGGGAGTTTTGAGAACGTTTAGTGTTCACTAGGCACACTCAAGAAGGCCTGGGTGTACGTGCAAGCGTGGGAAGATCGTGTTTGGTTTTGTGTTAATCGCGATTTTCATTTCATTTGATTGGTTTTATGATTATGTACAACTTTCGTGTTTAGCCCATTTGTGTTCGTAGCCCAGAAACTCAAATTTTGGCCAAAAAGGGTAAAATAGCCTTTTCACACTCAAATCTGGACACAATTTTCGAGATCCCAAAACCATGTCAAAAATATACTTTTCGGAAACTAGATATTTCAATGATCGTTTTATCCTTCTTCGTTGACTTCATTTGAGGCCCGCAAGACCATGTTTTTACTCATGCAAGATTTTCACTTAAGGGACCCACTTGCAAGCACTTAAGCCTTTTTCCCCTCTTTCTCTCTTCATTCCACAAATCCCAGCACTTTCTCTTGACCTAGGGCTGAAAAACCCTCTTTTCCTCTTCATCTTCTCTTCTTGAATGCATGAGCTAGGAGCCTCCAAATGGAATTCTAAAACCATCATCTTCTTCCTCTCATCCCAAGCTTTCCATTGATACCATTTTCTTGAAGTTTCTTGTTGGGAAAGATCTCCATTTCCTTCTTTGCATCTTGTTTGGGCACCTCTAGGTAAGAGCTTCAACCCATCTCTTTAATAGAGTTCTTTTGACTCCTAAAGATCATGTTTTTCTAGCTTTCAACACCCATTTTGAAATGGGTTGCTTGGTTGCATTTTTGGGTGAGTTTTTGAATGGGTTTCATGGGATTTTTTGTAGTTCTTGGCTTGACTCTTGAGTAGGAGTGCTTGAAGAAGAGTTTTGTTTTCATTTGACTAAGGTAACTAATCTATTTAAGTTGTTGTGCATGAGTGTTCATGGACTTGTCATTTGGTATTAATGCTTTGTTTTACTAGACTTTCATGTTGTGATCTTACTTTAGAAAATGCAAGCATGTCAAATAGCTTTCCAAACTTTCAGATTTCATCACTTTTAATTAAGCCTTGCTTTTGTTGAAGTTTGGATTTGTTATGATAAGAATGGGATTGAAGAATTTTGAAATGGGTTTTTAAGTTAATGGCTTGTTTAAGTTTGAAATAAATGCACCATTGTGAGCCTTGATAGCATGTTATATTCATGTATCAAATTTGCTAATCAGGTTGGAAAGAATGTAGAAAAGAAAGGGAAGAATGGATGGACCACTGACTGCAGAAATCAGAACTGGGTTCTGTTTCCGCAGTTCACGCGGTCGACCGGCCAAGGGGCGCGGTCGACCGGGCACACTGGGTTTGGTCCCAGTTGGATGACCTGCTGCACTGCGGGAATTACTGTTTCCGCAGTTCACGCGGTCGACCGGCTAGGGGGCGCGGTCGACCGGCGACACAGGGTCAGGTTCTCTGGAACCTGACCAAAACACTGTGCACTGAATTAAAGTTGCAACTGCAGGCCGACCGGGCCTTGGCCGGTCGACCGGGCTCACTGTGTATGCGGTCGACCGGCCAAGGGCCAGGTCGACCGGCCCAACTGGAATTTCCCCTTTTTGAGAGGATTTTTGCCCATTTGTATATTCTTTAATAATTTGAAAACTAGGCTATATTAAGAACTTTAACTTGACATTGTGTGAATGGAACTCCATGATATGTACTAACTTCGGGGACACCAATCCTTATATTTTTATAATAGAGTTCCAATCACACAAGGGTCAATGAATAGCCTAAGCATGTACTTGATAAAATTATCGTGTTTTGAACGTTGATTTAATACCGCAAGTCATATCGTGTACTCGCTTTGAAGTCAAGTATTTAAGCTCGTTCTAAGATGTGTTTCAAGTATTAAATGGGGATCACTTTTTAAGTTGTGAGCATATATATTATGCATTTTGCTAGTCGTGCCTTGTCTTGCCGTGACAAGTGATTTCCCCTTTTATTTTCGATATGTTTGAATCGTGTTTTGCGTGGTTTGTGCATTCATGAACTCAAGTGAACACTACAGAGCTTGGACTGCCCTTTCAGTCTGATCCACTGTCTGGGGGTCCTTAAACATGTGAATTAACTGCAGATTAGTCGTGTATTTATTACACATCGTGCGTGTCCGGTTCCGCGGCAAGAATCCCGTATTTGTGGGAATCGTGTCGTGTTATACTATGTATATTCGTGCTTGTCGTGCGTGCTTACTCTTTTCATTATAAATGATAGAGAAAGGATGGGCGCTTTGTGGATTTACGATTCATGATATATTATGTAAGCATGCTAGTTTGTCATAAATTCTGAAATGTTCTTCAGTCAAGTATTCGTTCTTACGTTCAATAAACTATTTTTATATGTTTTCGATTAAACATTGTTTTCCATGCTTTCACTTAAAATGATTTCTTGCCAAACCGTCGTGTTTGATGCTTGTATTTTGGTGACCAGGTGCAGGAGGTTATCCCCTTGAGGAGGAGTGCCAGGAGGAGGCTGTTGAGCCTACCTTAGCTCGTGAGTGGCAACCCGACGACGTCATCTAGACGTTGGGACGGGTCATGAGTTCCGATGGATTACTTTTTGGGCTTTTATATACTTTTGGTATTGTATTGGCCTATGTTGGCCTCTTATTTTGGGGATTGTAATAACTTAACATACTTTGTTAACTTTGTAACTTGAATTATTATGGGAATGCCTTGTTATGTCCTCATTCTGATATTTTAGTCTTGATGACATTATGTTCATATTCTGTCATGATTTATTAAGATGTGATTTGCCACGCGCTTCCGCATACTTGATCATGTGAGTCGGTTGTTCCTTGTGTGTTTCGGAACCCTCACCGCGGGAACCTGTGGGAGGTTTAATCATCTTACATCTCATCAGTCGCGGCGAGGCCCAGGCACTCGGTCCGGGGTCGCGACAGGACTGGTATCAGAGCGGGACTTGTTTCAGGCACTTAAAAAGAAACTAGAAAGATCTTAGGATCGTGGTGAGAGTTCGTGAGTTCGTTAGAATTGCTTAGTGTGACGTCTAGGAAACCATTTGGCCATATTTATTGTGTACTAACACTTTGTTTTACAGCAATGACTCCTAGAAGAGTTCTTCCCAATAATGCCTCAGCTAGTAATCAGAATGAGACTGATCAGAATGCAACACCCACAGCTAATCAATTCCAAGAGCTTATGCAAGCAATGTTAGCACAGCAGAGGCAAGCCAATGAAGCACAAACTAGATTCCAAGAGCAGATGGCCAAGAAGGATGCAGAAATGGCTCAAGTTCAGAGGCAACTTTTGGAGGTTCTCCAGAATAGGCATGAGGCTCCACCTGTAGTTCCTAATATTGTCATCAACAATAGGGAGCATGACCCTAATCTGTTGTTTGAGAGGTTCAGGAAGAGGGCACCTAAGGAGTTTTCAGGCCATGAGAATCCATTAGTGGCAGATGATTGGTTGGCAAACACTGAGAAGATTTTTGATGTCTTCACTTGTACGGGGAGGCAGAAAGTTAACCTCACAGCCTCTTTGTTCTATGGGCTTGCAGATTAGTGGTGGCAGACAGTGAAGGAACCTTACATGGCTATGGCCAATGAAGAAGCTTGGGCAGCTTTCAAGACTCAATTCTAAGACAAGTACATTCCTTCTCATATCAAGAGGCAGAAGGCTATTGAGTTCCAGTAACTCAAGCAGGGTAACATGACAGTGTTGGAATATGTCACCAAATTTGAGAGGCTAGCTAGATATGCCACCGAGCTGATTGACACAGAGCAGAAGAAGATCAACAAATTCTTGGAGGGATTGAATCCCATCATCATGAGAGATACTATTGGAGTAGTTCCACCGGCTACTTATGATGAAGCTGTCAAGAGAGCATACAAGTTTGAAGATATCAATAATATGATCATTCTAGGCAGGAAGCAGCATTATCAGCAGCAGAACCAGAGGCAACCACCCCACAGCAAGAAACCCAAAGCAGGAGCAGAATCAAGTGAGGCAAGGTTGTGCTCACTGTGGCAAGAACCATCAAACTCATGAATGTCGTAAGGCCACAGGTGCTTGTTTCAAGTGTGGGGCAATGAACCATGCAATCAGAGATTGCCCACAACTTCAGAATCAGCAAAACAGGAACCAGCAGCAGAGGCAAGCAGCTCCTCAGAATCAGGCACCAATTCAGAATCAGGTCAGGCCACCTCAGCAGCAGCAGCAAGCAAGGCCACAGCAGAATCAGAATCTTCGTCCTCCTCAGCAGAATAGAAATGTCCAAGGCAGGCAGAATCAGGCACAGAACAGGCCATAGCAGCAAGGACGTCTATTCAATCTCAATCGTGCAGATGCTGAAGCTGCAGGAGACGTGGTAGAAGGTAAACTTCTTGTTTGTGGAGTAGAAGCACATATTTTATTTGATCCTGGATCAACACACTCTTTTATATCTCCTATGTTTGCCAAGATGATTGATGCACCACATAGCCAACTGGATTATATCTTGCTTGTTACAACACCAGTGGGTAGACAGGTTGAGTGTAGAACCTATTACCCTAACTGTCCAGTTTTGTTAGGAGATATTAATTTACCAGCCAACCTTATTGTTCTAGACATGCATGATTTTCACATCATTTTAGGCATGGATTGGTTAGAAGCATATCATGCCACCATGGATTGTTTTAGCAAAATCATAACATTCAGATTGCAAGGAGAGCAAGCAGGGTTGATGTTTCAGGGGATCAGGAAACCGTCTAGAGCAGGGTTCATTTCAGTGCTTAAGGCAAGCAGGTTGATTCATAGTGGATGTGAAGCTTTTGTGGCGTTTATCGCGGAGGATAAACAGTCCCAAGGGGTGGAGGGAATCCCCGTTGTGTGTGAATTTCCGGATGTTTTTCCAGAAGAAATCCCAGGATTGCCACCAATTAGGGAAGTTGAGTTCACTATAGAGCTTCTTTCAGGGACAGCTCCGATCTCCATTGCACCTTACAGGATGGCTCCAGCAGAATTGGGTGAGTTGAAACTTCAGTTGCAAGAATTGTTGAGCAAGGGTTTTGTTAGGCCAAGTGTTTCACCTTGGGGAGCACCGGTTTTATTTGTGAAGAAGAAGGATGGAAGCTTGAGAATGTGTATTGATTACAGGAAATTGAATCAAGTGACTGTCAAGAACAAGTACCCTTTGCCTAGGATTGATGAATTGTTTGACCAATTGCAAGGAGCAGCATACTTTTCCAAGATAGATCTGAGATCTGGGTATCATCAGTTGAGAGTTAGAGATTCAGATGTGCAGAAAACGGCTTTTCGAACGAGGTATGGGCATTATGAGTTTCTAGTAATGCCCTTTGGATTGACCAATGCACCAGCTATCTTCATGGCTCTTATGAACAAAGTGTTTGCTCAGTACTTGGATCACTCGGCAGTAGTGTTTATTGATGACGTCCTCGTGTATTCCAAGAGTAGAGAGGATCATGAAGAACACTTGAGGACATCATTGCAGCTTTTGAAAGATAACCAGTTGTATGCAAAACTCAGTAAATGTGAATTCTGGTTAGAGCAAGTCGCCTTTCTAGGCCACATCATCTCAAAAGAAGGTTTAGCAGTGGATCCAGCCAAGATAGAAGCAGTTGTTGATTGGAAGAGACCGAGCAGTGTGACCTAAATCAGGAGTTTCTTGGGGTTAGCAGGCTACTATCGAAGATTTGTTCAAGGCTTCTCGTCAATTGCAGCACCATTGACTACATTGACTCGGAAGAATGTTCCGTTTGTGTGGACAGAACAATGTGAAACGAGTTTCCAAGAGTTGAAGAGAAGATTAACCACAGCTCCAATCCTCACATTACCATCAGGCAATGGTGGATCCATTGTTTTTACAGATGCTTCCAATGTGGAACTAGGCTGTGTGTTGATGCAAGATGGCAAGGTGATTGCTTATGGCTCAAGGCAGTTGAAGGATCATGAAAAGAATTATGCAACTCATGACTTGGAATTGGCAGCAGTAGTGTTTGCTTTGAAGATGTGGAGACACTATCTCTACGGGGAGAAATTTGAAGTCCATTCCGACCATAGGAGTCTGCAATATCTGTTTTCGCAGAAGGATCTGAATATGAGGCAGAGGAGATGGATGGAATACATCAAAGATTATGACTTTTCAATCAAGTACCATCCAGGCAAAGTGAATGTTGTAGCTGATGCATTGAGCAGGAAGTCAGGGATCATGGCCAGCTTGAGAGGAGCCAGTGTTCTTCAGCAGTTTGAAGAGCTAGGTGTTGAAGTGCAGACCCTAGACTTGGGTGTGATGTTAACCAATATGACAGTGTCTGAGCCCACTTTCATCCAGAAGATCAAGGACAGTCAGTTGCAAGATTCAGATTTGGCTAGGATTGTGGATCATATTGCAGAACGTCCAGATTTCCAGATGGTGAATGGAGTATTGTATTTTCATGATCGGTTGTGTGTACCGAATGTGGATGATCTGAAGGAAGAGATTATGACTGAAGCCCACAACACAAGATACTCCATGCACCCTGGTAGCACGAAGATGTATCAGAACTTGAAGAATAGATTTTGGTGGAATAACATGAAGAGGGAGATAGCAGCTTTTGTGTCTCGTTGCTTGACCCCCAGGTTTGCTACAGCCATTAGAGATTCCGGAGTGGAAATGGGAGCATATCACCATGGATTTCGTCTCCGGATTACCTAATACTAAGAAGGGGAATAATGCAATATGGATCATTGTAGATCGTCTCACCAAGTCTGCTCACTTCATTCCGATGAAGACTGGTAATATGATGCATATGGCACCACTTGCAAAACTTTTTGTTGATGAGATTGTGAGTAAGCATGGTCAACCCGTTTCCATCACTTCGGATAGAGATAGCAGATTTGTTTCGAGGTTTTGGAAAACTCTTCTTGAGTCCATGGGTGCCAAACTCCAATTCAGTACAGCGTATCATCCTCAGACAGATGGTCAGTCAGAGCGGACGATACAGACTCTTGAAGACATGTTGCGTGCATGTGTGCTGGATTTCAAAGTTCAATGGGATGAGTGCTTACCACTTTGTGAGTTCGCTTACAATAATAGCTACCATTCTAGCATTGGTATGGCACCTTTTGAGGTTCTCTATGGTAGAAGATGCAGAACTCCGGTTTGTTGGGAAGAAGTCGGTGTTCGTAGCTTTCACGGACCGACTATAGTTGGTGAAACTAGTGACAAGGTCAAATTGATTCAGGAACGCTTGAAAGTCGCCCGTAGCAGACAGAAAAGTTATGCAGACACTCACTGAAGAGAATTGCAGTTTCAAGTGGGTGACAAGGTGTTCTTGAAGGTTTCACCCGTC
The DNA here is from genome assembly GCA_003546025.1 of Camphora micrantha. Taxonomy (NCBI): domain Eukaryota; kingdom Viridiplantae; phylum Streptophyta; class Magnoliopsida; order Laurales; family Lauraceae; genus Camphora; species Camphora micrantha. The sequence goes on along the minus strand of QPKB01000037.1, from coordinate 45,380 downwards.
AGAGGGACACTGAGGTTCGGACAGAAGGGCAAGTTGTCAAGGAGATTTATTGGTCCGTATGAGATTTTGAGCAAGATTGGAGACGTGGCATATAGGCTTGCGCTACCGCCGGAACTCTCCGGGGTACACAACGTATTTCATGTTTCCATGCTCAAGAAGTATGTGTCTAGTCCTTCTCATATTTTATAGCACGAGCCTTTGGAGATTCGGGAGGATGCTTCGTATGTGGAAAGGCCGACTAAGATCATTGATGCCAAGGAGCAAGAGCTGAGAAATCGGACAATTCATTGGGTCAAGGTACTTTGGGAAAATCATGAACCAGAAGAAGCCACTTGGGAATTGAGAGATCAAGTTCAGAGGAAATACCCACACTTATTACCAGAGGTAAAAGTTTGATTTATTTGGTGGACCAAATATCCTAAGGGGTGGAGGATTTTTGCCAAGGGCCAGGTCGACCTACCCAACTGGAAACCCTGTCGAAATATGGATTTTTGCCCTATGTTAGATGGACTTTAAGTGGAACTTAGTGACCCTTTTGTGGACCCGTTTGACTTCTTGTGAGGATGGTTGAACCGACATTCCTCATAGTTAATCCGGTTGTATCGGTACTTAACCTAATTCAATCTTGAACGGTACAGAACGACGGGATATCCTTTCTTTTATCTAAACGCGAAATTGGTTTGTTTGGGTATCACGAATCCGTTTTCCTTATGATGACTGAGTAGGTTGTAAGGTACTACTAGATTAATATTGTGCTTAGGATCCCATTTCTATTATGTTTTGTTTATTTAAAATTCGATTAAAGTTTGAATACCTAAGGTGCATAAAGAGCCCGGAATGTCTCCAAACTCAAGGAGTACCAAGTGATCATTACAATCGACATACGGGGTCCTTATTCACTTGATTTATATCAAATCCCGATACTTGTCTCGAATTTCAAGAAATGTGATTTATCATTCCCGAAAACTTTGAATTTGCAACTAGAGCTTTTGCTAGCCCCGATATGCACTTCCCGTTTGAAAATGAAATTAGTGCTTTTGAGCATCCCGTCCCACCCGTTTATTTAAGTGCATTACATATGATTTGTACATGTCTTGTTTTACATGATTTGACCTATGAGTCGGCACCACTAAGCTTAGCTTTCCTTGCCGGTTTGATCCACCGACTTGGAGACCCTTTCCCGTCCCGCCAGCTGCAGTTTGGATCCCGCTACCCGGTTATTACCGTGGTCTTGTCCAGATACCCGGTTCGCTACCGTGGTCCCGTCCTGTATTATATTATGTATATGTATATGTTACTTATGTTGCATCTCCTCACTTCGGTGACTAAGACAACATCCCGATATGCTCATGTCACTTCGGTGATAGAGGACTTAGCTATGTGTGGTTGCCATCTTGTCTGTTTCCCGTTTCCTTGGATACCTTACATGTTTCATATTGCTTATGTATTTGAATAAATGATTCTCTCATTTTATGAAACTATTGCTTTGACAGGTTTAAACGTTTTCCAAGGTAATTTCTTTATTGATATGTCTTTTCACCCGTTTGCCAAACCGTCGTGTTTGACCCTTTGTTTTGGTACTCAGGTCCCGTTATTGGTCTCCCCGAGGAGGAGCACGAGGAGGCGGTCGGAGAGCCGCAACGTCTAGTTGAGTGGCACGCCGATGATGTCGTCTAGACATTCGGGTGCTTGAGCTACGAAACATTTTGGGGATAGAAACTAACCATTCTTTTGGGGAACTTGTTATTTCATTTATATTGGCCTTTGTTGGCCTCTATTTTTGGGGACAATGTAATTAAACTATATTGTTGTAAACCTTAACTTTCTTTTGGGGTCATAGCTTTAATGATCATTGCTCATTTTGATACTAGTATTAAACATGCGTTAATCTTGTTATCTTGGACATGAATGTATGAAACAGATATGCTACACGCTTCCGCACATAAAAGAAATATTCATGTTGATGTGATCTCCTCACCGCGGACACCTGTGGGAAATCGCGTGTACGAGTGGTACTCTTTGGTAGACTCGTATACGTTTTGGGTTTTAAATTAATTCATGCACAATCATACATACATCACAACAATTAGTCCCGATCCCAGATTAGGCCCGCCTTTCCTCTTGGGGGCCCGGTCCGGGGTCGCGACAGTTACATTCATGAATTGGTGGAAGATCACTTACCCCATTTGAAACTTGAAGATCCACTAAAAGCTTGTCTGGCCCACTATGGAAGTGATTTTGAAATAGATGGCCACATTGAAAAGGTGTATGCACTACTAGATTCAACTCCATTCATGGAAAATAACAAGTGGCAACCTAAGCGAGAGATCTTGACCTCAATTTTGGAAGGTAAGTTTGTTTGGGATCCAGGTGGATTCCATGTTAGGTGTCAAATAGGGTAGTTTCTTTTTCTTTATTTATATATATATTATTATTAGTTTAGGTTTTTTTTTTTCCATTGTTTTGACTAACCTTGGACAGGGAGCGCCATGCAAACTCATCAGGTAACTTCTTCCCTTTACTTCCTATAATTTATTTTTCCTCATGTTACATTATCATTTTCTGCATTACATTCACGACATCGAGGACGTTGTCTAATTTAGGTTTGGGGGTGGGAACAAGCACACTTGTCCAATTTGAGGTGATTTTTTTTCCAATTTTAGGCAAACTTTTAATTTTTTTAAAAAAAAATAGGAAAACTTTTCGTTTGTGCAATTTTAATTTTATTTTTTTTATTTTTTATTTTTTGAAAAAAAAAAGGGAAGTTTTCAAAGGAATTGATAAAATTCAACGATGCTCGGAAATCCGGAATTTTGAAATTTTTGGAAGGAAGTAAAATGATGGTTCATCTTTTCCAAAATATATCAAAATAGTACTAAACTCTATTTTTTACTGAAACACATATACATCTATCAAGATTTTGGATAGGAAGCATTGGTGTTGAATTTAGAGTTTTTCAAGAAAGATGGGATGACTTTCTGAAGTCTAGCCTTGTAAGTCTACCTGGTTCATCGGGATGGTTAGGCCAACCAACACCGTTGGATTCATTCAGGGGAATTGAAAAAGGCTGCCTATTGTTGGGGACCGCTAAAAAAAAAAAAAGAAAAAAAAAGAAAAAAGAAAAAAAAATGTTTAGAATCTCGAAAAGAATAAAATGTTTTGTGACTAGTTTGGGTTCGTAGCCTTTTTAACCCGAGCCAGTAAGCCCTTAGGGGTATTTACATACCTAGTGCCCTAAAGCCATCTGGTTTGGGAGTCATTGGCCTAACGCTCGTTACATGGGTTGATTAGAAAGCTTAAGGGACCTAGGCATTGCACAGTCACATGTGCGTGTTTGAAAAAAAAAATTGAAAAAAAAAATAGAAATGCATCTCGCAGCCTTTGATAAAACAGTAGTGCGAAAGCCATCATAGTAGCCTTGAGAGGAAACTTATGAGCCACTAAATCTAGGAAAGATCAGAGCTTTTAAGGGAGAATTCTGTTTTCATCACATCATAGCGGAACATTTGAAAGATTGAGTAGATGTATACACTTGCACAAGGCACACAAAAGTTTGGTGTTCGAAAAAAAAGAAAAGAGAAGTTTGAAATTAGAAGGATGAATCGAATTTTGAAAAGTCTGAGATTTTCTCTATTCTGGGTTACACAAAGAGTATCCGAGATAACATGATTTCTTTTCAAAAACCAAAAAAAAAAAAGAGTTTCTTTGTTTTTATTTCTGTGTGTTTTTAGGATAAATGAATTTTGTGAGTAGATTCACTGCAAACCCTCACGAGGCACAACTCGTCCACTAGGGGGAACCTAGGGGTTTAAGGGCTTGTTGCATACGCTAAATGTGACCAAGAATACCAGCGAAAGTCGCTTTATTTTCATATTTGCTTTCTTTTCTTAGATTAGGTTAAAGAACTTCAAACATTTTTTTCTCGCAACTTTTGCTAAGGGACTAGCAAAATGCTGGTTTGGGGGGGGGGGGGGGTGTTGAGTTCATGAATCTGTACATTTACGTATCATTTTAGGATGAATTAGGAGTTTATTTAGGTGAATTGCATTATTATTCATATAATTTTATCATTTCATGTATTTTTCACCTAGGAACATGAATTTTCATACTTTTCATACGTTTTCTACATTAACTTATAATGTTGTGCAAATTTTCTCCGAAGAGTCCTAGTTGGAGTAGAAATCTGTCCGAATGGGTCCGCTTCAATATGGGCTCTTCAGTATTTGATGTGTTGAATTAGAATGTGCAGAAAATGAGAATTGCAAGCCTCTGTCATGGAATCCACTTTCAAGCACACATTGTCATCCTGGGCCCTGCATTGCTAAATTGAATTGAAGAATCCACCATGTGGACCCCACACATTGTTCTTCAGTCAAGTATTCATTCTTGGTTTAATAAATTGTTCTATATGTTTTCGATTTAACATTCTTATTCATGCTCTAGCTTAAATTGATTTCTTGCCAAACCGTCGTGTTTGATGCTTGTATTTTGGTGACCAGGTGCAGGAGGTTATCCCTTTGAGGAGGAGTGCCAGGAGGAGGCTGTTGAGCCTACCTTAGCTCGTGAGTGGCAACCCGACGACGTCATCTAGACGTCGGGACGGTTCATGAGTTCCGATGCATCACTTTTTGGGCTTTTAATACTTTTGGTATTGTATTGGCCTTTGTTGGCCTCTTATTTTGGGATTGTAATCAACTTAACACACTATCTTAACTTTGTAACTTGAACTATTATGGGAATGCCTTGTTATGTCTTCATTCTGATATTTTAGTCTCGATGACATTTATGTTCATATTCTGTTATGATTTATTATGATGTGATTTGCTACACGCTTCCGCATATTTGATCATGTGAGTTGGTTTCCCGTGTCCTCGGAACCCTCACCGCGGGAACCTGTGGGAGATTTAATCATTCTACACTCATCAACCGAATAGTCGCGACGGGGCCCGGGCCTCGATCCGGGGTCGCGACATCTACAATTGGAGATCTACGCCCAGCCCTCTTTTTGTGTGCAAGTGTTGCACATCTCTCTTTCCTCCTTCTCTTCTAGTTCCTTGGAGTTCCTTGAAGGGTTTTCTCTTGGATTTTTCACCAAACTTCTTGAAAAAAGAGATTTGATAGCGGGTCATAGAGTGGAAGACAACAAGGTCTTGGAGATCCCAAATTGCTTCAACAAGAGTTCTTGTCACGTCCCCAAAAATAAGAATTGGGAAAAACGTGAAAAATTAAAATTTGAAATTCAAATTCCTGTGTTTAATACAACACAAGCTTCCAAAAAGTGGGACCCACATAAAATTTCAACCTGTGGTGAGTCAAAACTAATTTCATTAAATGCAACGGAAGCTTTATTCAATTGGTATCAAACGTTCATAAATGAAACCCAACGGAAAAATCAGATAAACATTAATAACTCAAGTTACAGAATGAATTAAATAATTTCTAACAGAGGTCTAAACACTAAAAGAAAGTTCATTTAGAATAATTCTAAGGTGACGTTCTCTCTTGTGCTGGCTCAGACGGCTCCAAAGCCATCTCCGGCATCCCACTCGGGTTCATCAGTTGGCTCAAACGTTTGAAACGTTTGACCCTCCTCTGCCTCCTCGGTAAAGTAGGGCTCGGTACCTATATACCAAATATTACAAAGTAAATAGCAAGTACATAATCATAATTCGAAATTTAATACAACAACAAAAAGAATATAGACAAGTGTGATCATATAAGAGTAATGACAAAGATATAACACGAATGAACGTATGACATAAATCCAAATAAAACAAATGGAGCAATATAATTCACACGAAGACAAGTGTCCCCATTGTGGGTGGTCAGCCCTAAATAAATCGGAAAAACCCGTCCACATAGTCGGTGGTCATAAACCGATCAAATAAAACAAAATCAGGATAACCTGTTCACATTCAAAGCGGATTATAAGTGATCCGGACACATCGGTGATCAACCGTCCACATATCGATCTGCAGTCGTCCACAAATGACCCACATAAATATATACATATAAGCATAATAGACCTGAATAATAAAGCTCCGACACAAGAGTCCTAAGTCAAAGTAAGGTGCTGGCCATTTCACAATCCATATCATAATCAAATCATTATACATAATTTGCCAAGTCACCTCATAGTCCATAACACACAATAGGGTATGCATCTAAGAGAATACATAATCTAAACTAAGATATGCATGCGAAGGTTAAGACATAATTACGAATCAATCCTAAGGTTAAACATAAGGTTTCGCACCCAATAACCACATGAATCTCTAATAAATATAAGATCAACGCATCCCTTCTTCATTAATGGTGCATAGACCCAATTAAGGGTTTTCCAATAGAGATGGGTTGAGCTCAAATCCATTAGCATTTCCTCAAGGTTATACAAAGTATTAAACCCTATGTTAGTAATATACCATGTGCCCAGACGGTATTTACTTGGTCAAAAAATCTAATAATAAAGTACAAAAGTATAATTGTAACACATTAAAACCCAATGATATCATTTAATATTAATTTACAAATAATAATAATAGTCTTAATTTGTAATGTTAGAAAACTCAAGAACCCCACTTAAAACATTTTCCACATTCTAATAACCAAAAGGGTTCAAATTGAGTTCATTATAAAAAAACTATAGGGGCCTTTTTTTTAAATTCTAAAACTAATGGTACATACGTGTATATATATAAAGTAAATTGTGTACTGAGCACACCTTCACTCATCTCACCCCACATCACCCCTTTATTCTCTCTCTTACCATATATATATATATATATAAAGTCAAGTTATGTACAGTGTACAACTTCAGTCATCTCACTCCACATCACCAACATCTTTCCCATACATGACATCAGCTTATCTCTTCCATTCTCACAAGTTACAGAGACTAAACTTATATTCACAGAAACGAGTTCTGTGTTGATGCACGACGCCAAAAACTTGGGCCACACGAATAGTGGGTCTTGCTGATCAAGAGTCAAGATCAGTCTTTACTAACAAGGTCGCCCAGCCATACACGGCCATGTGATCGGCCAGATTTGTGATCAGATCCCCCAATGGGTCCCACTACTACATGTTGTCCAAGCAAAAACACTCAACTTGCAACTTCGCCCCAGCTTCTTAAAACTAATAGGTGGTGGGCCAGGTGGGACCCAATCCCCATGGGTCCACCACCAACAAAGTCGTCCCTGGGTCCCCTATCAGATCCACGGACCCGATCATGCATCAAGTGGCCCCACCTGGGATCCATGGTAAAAAACATGGACAGCCCCAAACTGTCTGTGTTTTCCCGTTACAGATCCACTCCCTGAATTATGTGGTTCCGCTGCCCATCAAGGTCACTTGAAATAGTGATCTCACATCCCTAAACACAAGTCTACAGAATATGACAAAGGGGTTTTGAAATCCAAACAACAGAAGATGAAAAGGGGGTTTTGAGATCCAAACAAAAGTGCTGCGGTAACAGCCATTTGCAACAGTAACATCAATACGAGAAAATCGATTAGATCATCCCAAATCTCGATATCATTGCCAAAA
>QPKB01000037.1:0-36835 GCA_003546025.1 Camphora micrantha | reverse complement strand
GCACGGCTAGCAAAATGCATAATATATATGCTCACAACTTAAGAAATGATCCCCATTTAATACTTGAAATAAATCTGAGAACGAGTTTGAAACTTGACTTCAAAGCGAGTACACGATATTACTTGCTGTTTTTAACAAATGTTCAAAACACGATAATTTCATCAAGTACATGCTAAGGCTATTCATTGACCCTTGTGTGATTGGGACTCCGTTATAAAAATACAAGGATTGGTGTCCCCGAAGTTGGTACATATCTTGGAGTTCCAATTACACAATGTCAAGTTAAAGTCCTTAATATTGCCTAGTTTTCAAATTTTTAAAGAACATATACATGGGGTAAAAATCCTCCCAAGAAGGGAAACTTCAGTTGGCCCGGTCGACCTGGCCCTTGGCCGGTCGACCCCTTACACAGCAAGCCCTGTCGACCCGGCCCAGGCTCGGTCGACCTGCAGTTATAACTTAAAATGGGTGCATAGTGATTTGGTCAGGTTCCAGAGAACCTGTCCATGTGTCACCGGTCGACCGCGTGAACTGCGTAACAGTAGTTCCCGCAGTGCAGCAGGTCATCCAACAGGGGACCTGATCCAGTGTGCCCGGTCGACCACACCCCTTGGCCGGTCGACCGCGTGAACTGTGTAACAGAACCCAGTTCTGTTTTCTGCAGTTCAATGGTTCATCCATTTTCTCCGTTCCTTTTCTACAATCTTTCAAACCTGATTAGCAATTTGATTCATGAATAAAACAAGCTACCAAGCCTCACTATGGTGCATTTATTTCAAACCTAAACAAGCCATTAACATTAAAACCCATTTCATAATCATTCAATCCCATTCTTATCATAACAAATCCAAACTTCAAAAAGGTAAGGCCTAATTAAAATGATGAAATCTGAAAGTTTGGAAAGTTAATTAGCATCCTTGCAGTGTATAGAGTAAAATCACAACATGGAAATCTAGTAAAACAAAACATTAATACTAAATGACAAATCATATGGAAATTTCAAGAGAAATAGTGAAATCCATGAACACACATGCACAACAACCTATAGAGATTACTTGCCTTTGCCCAAATGCTAACAAAACTCTCCTTCAAGCACTCCTACCCAAGAGACAAGCCAAGAACTACAAAAACCCCATGAAACCCATTCAAAACTCACCCAAAAAATGTAAACAAGCAACCCATTTCGAAATGGGTGTTGAAAGTTATAAAAACATGATCATTAGGAGTCAAAAGAACTCCATTGAAGAGATGGGTAGGAGCTCTTACCTAGAGGTGCCCAAACAAGATGCAAGGAAGGAAATTGAGAGCTTTCCCAACTAGAAATCCAACAAAAATGGCATCAATGAAAAGCTTGGGATGAGAGGAAGAAGATGATGGTGTTGGAAACTCTTTTGGAGATCTCTAGCTCATGCATTCAAGAGGAGAAGATGAAGAGAAAAAGAGGGTTTTCTCAGCCCTAGGTCAAGAGATTGCAGAGATTTGTGGGAAATGAAGAGAAAAAGAAGGGAAAGTGCTTAAGTGCTTGCAAGTGGGACCCATAAGAGAGCATTCTTGTATCAAGGAAAACATGACCTTACGGGCCTCGGATGAAGTCGACGAAGAAGGATAAAACGATCGTTGAAATATCTAGTTTCCGAAAAGTATATTTTTGACAAGGTTTTGAGATCTCGAAAATTGTGTCCAGATTTAAGTGTGAAAAGGCTATTTTACCCTTTTGGCCAAAATTTGAGTTTCTGGGCTACAAACACAGACGGCTAAACACGAAAGTTGTACATAATCATAAAACCATTCAAATGAAATGAAATTCATGATTAATACAAAACCAAACACGATCTTCCCACGCTTGCACGTACACCCAGGCCTTCCTGAGTGTGCCTAGTTAACACTAAACGTTCTCGAAACTCCCCAAAGCTATGATCGGGACTAAAACTAATCATACTCTAACCCACGGTAACTAAACCCGATTAAGACTAAGCACACACTAAGAAAACACTATTGGGTTAATCCTGGGTTGGGGTTTGACGTCCTCCACCCCTTAGGATATTTGGTCCACCAAATAAATCAAGCTTTTACCTCTGGTAACAAGTGTGGGTATTTCCTCTGAACTTGATCTTTCAATTCCAATGTGGTTTCTTCTGGTTCATGATTTTCCAAAGTACCTTGACCCAATGAATTGTCCGATTTCTCAGCTCTTGCTCCTTGGTATCAATGATCTTGGTCGGCCTTTCCACATACGAAGCATCCTCTCTAATCTCCAAAGGTTCGTGCTGTAAAATATGAGAAGGACTAGACACATACTTCTTGAGCATGGAAACATGAAATACGTTGTGTACCCCGGAGAGTTCCAGCGGTAGTGCAAGCCTATAAGCCACGTCTCCAATTTTGCTCAAAATCTCATACGGACCAATAAATCTCCTTGACAATTTGCCCTTCTGTCCAAACTTCAGGGTCCCTCTGACGGGTGAAACCTTCAAGAACACTTTGTCACCCACTAGAAACTGCAATTCTCTTCGGCGAGTGTCTGCATAACTCTTCTGTCTGCTTCGGGCGACTTTCAAGCGTTCCTGGATCAATTTGACCTTGTCACTAGTTTCACCAACTATAGTCGGTCCGTGAAAGCTACGTACACCGACTTCTTTCCAACAAACCGGAGTTCTGCATCTTCTACCATAGAGAGCCTCGAAAGGTGCCATACCAATGCTGGAATGGTAACTATTATTGTAAGCGAACTAACAAAGTGGTAAGCACTCATCCCATTGAACTTTGAAATCTAGCACACATGCACGCAACATGTCTTCAAGAGTCTGTATCGTCCGTTCTGACTGACCATCTGTCTGAGGATGATACGCTGTACTGAATTGGAGTTTGGTACCCATGGACTCAAGAAGAGTTTTCCAAAACCTCGAAACAAATCTGCTATCTCTATCCGAAGTGATGAAAACGGGTTGACCATGCTTACTAACAATCTCATCAACAAATAATTTTGCAAGTGGTGCCATATGCATCGAATTCCCAGTCTTCATCAGAATGAAGTGGGCAGACTTGGTGAGACGATCTACAATAATCCATATTGCATTATTCCCCTTCTTAGTATTTGGCAAACCGGAGACGAAATCCATGGTGATATGCTCCCATTTCCACTCCGGAATCTCTAATGGCTGTAGCAAACCTGGGGGTTTCTGATGCTCTGCTTTGATCAACTGGCAAGTTAAACAACGAGATACAAAAGCTGCTATCTCTCTCTTCATGTTATTCCACCAAAATATGTTCTTCAAGTTCTGATACATCTTCGTGCTACCCGGGTGCATGGAGTATCTTGTGTTGTGGGCTTCAGTCATTATCTCTTCCTTCAGATCATCCACATTCGGTACACACAACCGATCACGAAAATACAATACTCCATTCACCATCTTGAAATCTGGACATTCTGCAATATGATCCACAATCCTTACCAAATCTGAATCTTGCAACTGACTGTCCTTGATCTTCTGGATAAAAGTGGGCTCAGACACTGTCATATTTGCTAACATAACACCCAAGTCTAAGGTCTGCACTTCTACACCTAATTCTTCAAACTGTTGAAGAACACTGGCTCCTCTCAAGCTGGCCATGGTCCCTGACTTCCTGCTCAATGCATCAGCTAAAACATTCACCTTACCTGGATGATACTTGATTGGAAAGTCATAATCTTTGATGTATTCCATCCATCTCCTCTGTCTCATATTCAGATCCTTCTGTGAGAACAAATATTGCAAACTCCTATGGTCGGAATGGACTTCAAATTTCTCCCCGTAGAGATAGTGTCTCCACATCTTCAAAGCAAATACCACTGCTGCCAATTCCAAGTCATGAGTTGCATAGTTCTTTTCATGATCCTTCAACTGCCTTGAGCCATAAGCAGTCACCTTGCCATCTTGCATCAACACACAACCTAGTCCCACATTAGAAGCATCTGTAAAAACAATGAATCCACCACTGCCAGAAGGTAATGTGAGGATTGGAGCTGTGGTTAATCTTCTCTTCAACTCTTGGAAACTCGTTTCACATTGTTCTGTCCACACAAACGGAACATTCTTCCGGGTCAATGTAGTCAATGGCGCTGCAATTGACGAGAAGCCTTGGACAAATCTTCGATAGTAGCCTGCTAACCCCAAGAAACTTTTGATTTCAGTCACACTGCTCGGTCTCTTCCAATCAACAACTGCTTCTATCTTGGCTGGATCGACTGCTAAACCTTCTTTTGAGATGATGTGGCCTAGAAAGGCGACCTGCTCTAACCAGAATTCACATTTGTTGAGTTTTGCATACAACTGGTTATCTCTCAAAAGTTGCAGTGATGTCCTCAAGTGTTCTTCATGATCCTCTCTACTCTTGGAATACACGAGGACGTCATCAATAAACACTACTGCCGAGTGATCCAAGTATTGTGCAAACACTTTGTTCATAAGAACCATGAAGACTGCGGGTGCATTGGTCAATCCAAAGGGCATTGCTAGAAACTCATAATGCCCATACCTCGTTCGAAAAGTCATTTTCTGCACATCAGAATCTCTAACTCTCAACTGATGGTATCCAGATCTCAAATCTATCTTGGAAAAGTATGCTGCTCCTTATAATTGGTTGAACAATTCATCTATCCTTGGCAAATGGTACTTGTTCTTGACAGTCACCTGATTCAATTTTCTGTAATCAATACACATTCTCAAGCTTCCATCCTTTTTCTTCACAAATAAAACTGGTGCTCCCCAAGGTGAAACACTTGGCCTAATGAAACCCTTGCTCAACAATTCTTGCAACTGAAGTTTCAATTCACCCAATTCTGCTGGAGCCATCCTATAAGATGCGATGGAGATCAGAGTTGTCCCTGGAAGAAGTTCGATAGTGAACTCAACTTTCCTAATTGGTGGTAATCCCCGGATTTCTTCTGAAAAAACATCCGGAAATTCGCACACAACGGGGATTCCCTCCACCCCTTGGGACTGTTTATCCTCCGTGATAAACACTATAAAAGCTTCACATCCACTATGCATCAATCTGTTTGCCTTAAGCACTGAGATAAACCTTGCTCTAGTCGGTTTTCTGATCCCTTGAAACATCAATCCTGCTTGAGTTGCTGGAACTCAATAGCCTTCTGTCTCTTGATATGGGAAGGAATGTACTTGTCTTGGAATTGAGTCTTGAAAGCTGCCCATGCTTTTTCATTGGCCATAGCCATATAAGGTTCCTTGACTGTCTGCCACCACTGATCTGCAAGCCCATAGAACAAAGAGGCTGTGAGGTTTACTTTCTGGAGGCCCGTACAAGTGAAGACATAAAAAATCTTCTCGGTGTTTGCCAACCAATCATCTGCTACTAATGGGTTCTCATTGCCTGAAAATTCCTTAGGTGCCCTCTTCCTGAACCTCTCAAACAACAAATTAGGGTCATGCTCCCTATTGTTGTTGACAATATTAGGAGCTACAGGTTGAGCTTCATGCCTATTTTGGAGAACCTCCAAAAGTTGCCTCTGAACTTGAGCCATTTCTTCATCCTTCTTGGCCATCTGCCCTTGGAATTTAGCTTGTGTTTCATTGGCTTGCCTCTGCTGTGCTAACATTGCTTGCATAAGTTCCTAAAATTGATTAGCTGTGGGTGTCGTATTCTGATCAGTCTCATTCTGATTACTAGCCGAGGCATTATTGGGAGGAGCTCTTCTAGGAGGCATTGCTGTAAAACAAAGTGTTAGTACACAATAAATATGGTCAAATGGTTTCCTAGACGTCAAACTAAACAATTCTAACGAACTCACGAACCCTCGCCACGATCCTAAGATCTTTCTAGTTTCTTTTTAAGTGCCTGAAACAAGTCCCGCTCTGATACCAGTCCTATCGCGACCCCAGACCGAGACCCGGGCCCCGCGACTGTGGTTGTTGAGGTAAGATGATTAAATCTCACACAGGTTCCCGCGGTGAGGGTTCCGAGAACACGGGAAACCAACTCACATGATCAAATAGGCGGAAGCGTGTAGCAAATCACATCATAATAAATCATAACAGAATATGAACATAAATGTCATCGAGACTAAAATATCAGAAAGGAGATATAACAAGGCATTCCCATAATAGTTCAAGTTACAAAGTTAACAAAGTGTGTTAAGTTGTTACAATCCCAAAATAAGAGGCCAACAAAGGCCAATACAATACCAAAAGTATATAAAGCCCAAAAGTGATACATCGGAACTCATGACCCGTCCCGACATTTAGATGACGTCGTCGGGTTGCCACTCGCGAGCTAAGGTAGGCTCAACAGCCTCCTCCTGGCACTCCTCCTCAAAGGGATAACCTCCTGCACCTGGGCACCAAAAATACAATATCAAATACAACGGTTTGGCAAGAAATCAATTTAAGTGTAGGCATGGAAAACAATGTTTAATCGAAAACATAAAGAAACACTTTACTGAACGTAAAACAAATACTTACAGGAACACATTTCTAAATCAGAGACAAACTAGCATGAATACATAATATATATCATGAACCGTAAATCCACAAAGAGCCCATTCTTTCTCTATCATTTGTAATGAAAAGAGTAAGCACGCACGACAAGCACGATTATACATAATATAACACGATACGATTCCCACAAATACGGGATTTCAGCCACAGAGACGGACACGCACGATGTGTAATAAATACACGACTAATCTGCAGATAGTCCACATGTTTAAGGACCCCCGGACAGTGGATCAGACTGAAAGGGCAATCCAAGCTCTGTGGTGTTCACTTGAATTCATGAATACATAAAAGACGCGATAGAAACACGTCTGAATAAAAGGGGAATTCACTTATCAAAACAAGACACAGCACGGCTAGCCAAAAATGCATAATATATATGCTCACAACTTAAGAAAGATCCCCATTTAATACTTGAAACAAATCTTAGAACGAGCTTAAAACTTGACTTCAAAGCGAGTACACAATATTATTTGCTATATTAAACCAACGTTCGAAACACGATAATTTCATCAAGTACATGCTAAGGCTATTCATTGACCCTTGTGTGATTGGGACTCTATTATTAAAATACAAGGATTGGTGTCCCCGAAGTTGGTACATATCTTGGAGTTCCAATTACACAATGTCAAGTTAAAGTCCTTAATATTACTTAGTTTTCAAATTTTTAAAGAATATATAAATGGGGTAAAAAAAATCCTCCCAAGAAGGAAAATTTCAGTTGGCCCGGTCGACCTGGCCCTTGGCCGATCGACCCCTTACACAGCGAGCACAGTCGACCCGGCCCAGGCTCGGTCGACCGGCAGTTGTAACTAAAAAAGGGTGCACAGTGATTTGGGGAGGTTCCAGGACCTGACCCTGTGTCGCCGGTCGACCGCGTGCCGTGGTCGGTCGACCGCATGCACTGCGGAAACAGAACTGCAGGTTCTGTTTCTGCAGTGAATGGATCTAAATCCATTCCCCCCTTCTTTGAACCTGATATGCAACCAAACCATGCACATTACAAGTCCATTCTACTCCCAACAATCCCTCAAATCAAGCCATTAACATTAAAACCCATTTCATAATCATTCAGTCCCATTCTTATCATAACAAATCCAAACTTCGAAAAGGTGAGGCCTAATTAAAAATGATGAAATCTGAAAGTTTGGAAAGTTAATTAGCATGCTTGCCATTTCTAGAGTAAAATCACAACATGGAAATCTAGCGAAACAAAACATTAATACTAAATGACAAATCATATGGAAATTTTAAGAGAAGTAGTGAAATCCATGAACACACATGCACAACAACCTATAGAGATTACTTGCCTTTGCTCAAGTGCTAACAAAACTCTCCTTCAAGCACTCCTACCTAAGAGCCAAGCCAAGAACTACAAAAACCCCATGAAACCCATTCAAAACTCACTCAAAAAATGTAAACAAGCAACCCATTTCGAAATGGGTGTTGAAAGTTAGAAAAAACATGATCATTAGGAGTCAAAAGAACTCCATGGAAGAGGTGGGTAGGAGCTCTTACCTAGAGGTGCCCAAACAAGATGCAAGAAAGGAAATGGAGAGCTTGCCCAACTAGAAATTCAACAAAAATGGCATCAATGAAAAGCTTGGGATGAGAGGAAGAAGATGATGGTCTTGGAAACTCTTTTGGAGATCTCTATCTCATGAATTCAAGAGGAGAAGATGAAGAGAAAAAAGAGGGTATTCTCAGCCCTAGGTCAAGAAAGTTGCAGGAATTTGCAAATGGAGAGGAAGGGAAGGGGAAAAGGTTTTAAGTGTTTGCAAGTGGGACCCACAAGAGAGCATTCTCGTATCAAGGAAAACATGACCTTGCGGGCCTCGGATGAAGTCGACGAAGAAGGATAAAACGATCCTTGAAATATCTAGTTTCCGAAAAGTATATTTTTGACACGGTTTTGAGATCTCGAAAATTGTGTCCAGATTTAAGTGTGAAAAGGCTATTTCACCATTTTGGCCAAAATTTGAGTTTCTGGGCTACAAACACAGACGGGCTAAGCACGAAAGTTGTACATAATCATAAAACCATTCAAATGAAATGAAATTCACGATTAACACAAAACCAAACACGATCTTCCCACGCTTGCACGTACACCCAGGCCTTCCTGAGTGTACCTAGTTAACACTAAACGTTCTCGAAACTCCCCAAAGCTATGATCAGGACTAAAACTAATCATACTCTAACCCACGGTAACTAAACCCGATTAAGACTAAGCACACACTAAGAAAACACTATTGGGTTAATCCTGGGTTGGGGTTTGACAGGTGACGTTTGGCATCCCTAGTCTTTACTTCTATTTCTCTGAAAGCAAATTTAATACAGATTAAGACTGTTTGGAAATGATATTCGCCACCTCCGTTTCAAACCGTGTACAGAGACACAACGTCTCTTTCGCATGACGTGAAAAACATCGAGATTTGAAACAGAGCCACAAGTCTAAAGCGGAAAGATGCACTCCGCTATAGCAACAAAGGCATGATTTTTGCGTCTGGTAGTTTTCATTTATTTTAAAGTTAAGGATCCCAAATGATTTTCCAAACCGTTATAAGTCTTAAAATGGCCAAAAACGACCATCTGGCTAAATTTTAACCTTCGATCCACAATAGATCTCGAGATATGTGTAAAAATGCCAGAACTACAGATCTGAATTTCTAGATTTTCGTGGGACCTATAATAATGATCAAAACCATTGATTCTCTTTGAAAGGTTGAAAATGGCAATATGATGAAAAACTTGTCATTGCTTCCTTGTAGATCTCGAGAAATCGATGGAAAATTGAGCTCCATTGGAGATACATATGTTAAATACACTCACTTTCACGTTATTCTTTGTTGTCCGTTTTTATTTTTTATTGGGAGCCACTATATCAAGATCTAAACCATCGGTAATCTTCACAACCACAAGCACTGCCAGGTGGCTAAGTTCGATCCATTGATCTATAACGAGTCTTAAGTTATTTGTAAAAAAAATGCAACACATTATATATATCTAAATTTCTGAACTTTCATGGGTCCCATAATCACGATCCGAACCGTTGATTCTCTTAGGAAGGCTGAAATTGGCTATGAGAAAAAAAAAATCAGCCCCAAATTCATTGTATATATACCCCCGATTCATTGTATATATATTGAGAAATACAAAAAAAAAAGTGAACCGTTGATTTTTTAAATCATCTATTTTATACAGTTTTTTTTGTTTTACAAAATGATCTACTTGTAAAACATCTATTTCTAAGCGTTCCATTTGAAATAGATCTGTATCATACAAATCTATTTCATATAAATAAGACTTGCCAAAAAGGTTGTTAGTCAATTAGTAGGCAAAAGTTCTCGAAGATTTGTGATTTGCTACAATATTATTCAGTGGCATTCAAATGTATGCTTTGAGTGTAGATTTGACTCAATCGTGATCATTATGCACTATAAAGTATATGCTAGAATGCTTGTTCCATGCATTTTATTTATCGTTGATATCGTTGAACACACACATAAAATAAAGACACTTCTGGTAATACATCACAACAGTACTAGACACACTTCATTATTTTTAAGCACTGTAGTAGTTATTTCAAGAAGCAAGACAACACTAGGCAATGTTTGCGAAGACCAATTAAGATTCAGGAAACAAGCCCATAAGACAAGGGGCAAACTGAGAGAAGGCTTCAACGAAGATGACAAGAGTGCAACGGAGGATTTAGACTATTTCCTCGTCGGATATGGTCACCTTTCCAAGCTTTATAGCATTCAAATAGTCCCTTGGGCTGTGGCAGGGTACACCTGGGATGGCGAATCCAATTGCCCTATAAATAAGGGAAGGTACAGTCTCCCGATATTCTTTTCCTTCTTTAATGGGCAAGATGAGCAGGGATGTGAAGAAGTCTTTGAATTGGGTGTAGTACATATTCGGAAAGTATCTTAAATCGAAGTAGTTCCTGTTGGGCTCCTGCATCACCACCTGTTTGTTGCACGCATGCAAATAAGGATTAAAAAAAAAAAAAGAAGAGAGAATATACCTAACAAAATTGGATGCAAAGAAACAAAAAAAGAACCGAAAAGACACAAATATCTTTCGAACAAAAGATAAATAAACATAAGACGAATACTAGAGGAACTAAAAGTGCTCACCTCTCCATGGTACCAACTTCTGTAGTAGATGCATTTCCCAAAGTGCTTGAATTGGAAGAAAGGATTATCAAAGGGGACTCTCACAACAATATCGTACCTATAAGTGACCCTTAGACAATACTTGCCTTTGAGTAGGTCTACCATGTAATTGCCAAAAGTCTCATCTCCAGGCCTTAACCTTCCATTGTTCAGGATACCGGTTGTTTTATCCAAGATGTCTGTTTCCTCATGCAAGGAAAGTAAAGCAGGGTAGATGGATGAAAGAGCCGCGCCCATGCTATGTCCTGTGAAGATTATCTTAGCATTAGGGTGTGTTTGTATCAGGGTCCTGAGTTGCTCTCTAACCACGTAATAGACAGGGATCTTGTCTGCGTCTCCTGTGTAATCCTTGGGCCAACCCTTGACATAATCCTTCTCGTCCTGGAGACCCAGAGCTTTCAGTAACCCTATATGGACTTTTCCCATTTTACCCATGGATAGAAATGAGAAATCGACGTCCGTGACGTAGTCCTTGGCAGCCCAAAATGCTGTTCCTCGGAAGGACACCACAATCATGCTGGCATCCTTTGCAGTATCAGTGAAGATGTAGGCTTGGGTCCCATAGGTCTTTGTGAACTCTGTAGGCACATGGTTGGTTTAGTTGTTAGTAGGGTGGCCAAATCTTCCATGATTGATCGAGCTAAAATCGGCAGTGCTGAGCAAAGATAACTTTATTACGATGGCATTTAAGGATTTAGATTTGCTAGATTTCCTAAACCTGTTTTTTAGTCGGGTCAATTTTTAAAAGAGGTGGCATGTTAAGTAAATGGTTCGGGCCATATCCCTAACTCCGGGCCCAATATAGTTCGCTCAATTGGTCATATTAGGCCAAAAACATTCTCACGTAAAGTAAGGGAGTAGGTCGAGTTTGACCCATTTATTTATTTTTTTTATTTTTTGGTGGGGGTGTGACCCATTTAATTAATTGGTCAGATATGGATTAGATCTCAATTCACAATCTCCCTCTGAACATGACCCATTTTCCAACCCAGACCTGACCAAGGAGTTTTATACATTGTTTATGTTGTCATAAGCATCGTTTGGCGCCGACACTTCTTCCTTCTCTAAAAGGACGGCCTGAGTTGTTTATACCCAACCTGAACCCAACAATTTATTAATGGGCCTTAGTTGGTTTGAAATATTTGGCCAGTCAAGTAAATGAGTCAGGATCTACCTGACCCAGACACAATATAATAAAATATTGTTCGCCTAGTACTTTGGGTGACTCATTCGACTTGCCTGACTGATAGACTTACTGAGTCAACTTGACCTGGCTGGGTAAGGGAAACTCAAAATGACCATGCCCAAACATATTTTAATAAGAAAGATTACAAATAAAGTAATACATCTTTGATATTTTACTTGAAGGTTCTTCGTGGTTGTTGCATATTGAATTTTCATCATCATCATCATCATTGTTATTATTATTATTATTATTAGTAGTAGTAGTAGTAGTAGTAGTATTTTCATAAAGCTAGAAGGATAAACACACATGCTCTCACACACGACCATATCTCTAACTTGCTGAGCTACAGCCAAGGGGATCCATGTGGATTGATTTGTTTAACAACAATGGAGAAAGAGAATTATGGATCGGATTTTAGTAAATTATTGAAAAAGTGAGAGCGGATCCATCACCCATATCGATAATATGATCAGATTTTTCCCAGCAAAACAATTTCAGCAAATGGCCATTTACAATATTAGATATATAAATTATTTATAGCTTTTCTAATCTTTTCATGACCATCAACATTGCACTGTGCACATACAAAACAATCCAGAAATTGATACATACTATTCCAGCAGTCGTAAAACCCCACGAAGTTCATCTGCATGTCAACAAATCAAATAAGAAGAAGAAAAATTAGCAACATTATTATATTACAAGCCCCAAGCAAGTGGAGCATGCCATTTAATTAAACTACAGATTCTTCAAGGCAACAGAAAAGGGAAATTAAAAATTCCATTAAAACCTTAGTTTAATGCTCTGGGATGGAGGTAAAATTTGATCTATAACCCCAATTGATTGTTCAAGAATTCGTGTACTAGATTAGATTTTAGATATTCAGCCAGTCCAAAGGTTGTCGAATTCCATCCCACTTAAGTATGAGGCCCATATCCAGCATTCTGTAATTGATAGAGCACAATGCTTCTAGATATATATTGGGCCCGGTTGGACCATTCAGTTGGGCATTTGGGCAGTCTTTGGCTCATGACTCACATTCCATTGAGTCATGTAGTGAAATATTAAGGGCCTAAATGCAGCACTATCCAGATGATACCAAGCTAGTCCAGACGTCCCAAAAAAATGAATTGTTTACAATACGAGTTATGCCCAGTGACAAGATCGTAAATGGTCTGGAAAGGATCATCCGATATGTTCCTAGTCCATCACAACAAATGCTTCGATCAATTCGCCAGAGTCATATAGAGTTGGCCATCTAAGCAAAAATTGTTTTACTGCAGAGAAAAAAAATTCATTAAAGCCTGATTTTAATTCCCTTGGACCGCAATCCAATATTCAAAAACTCAACTTGACTAGGTTTATGTCACTGAGCCGACATGACTCGGCGACCAGGCCAAGTTTTGACTCGGTCAAGAAGTGAAAGCTCATAATAAAAATATAAAATATTTTCAATAGATTTTTAAGTTTTGAATGACTTTCAGAGTGTTGTTGCTGCATCTTGACCCGTCTTTTATGAGACAAATGAGTCATAAACCAGTCAACCCAAGTCTGATCAACAGCTGTAAAGCATTTCACCTTGTAACCTGTCGACTCGGTCGGACAGAGTCCTTTAAACAATGCAATGCACCGAGAGGTGCGACAACCCTACCTTCCAACGCTTTGTAACTGCATACTCCACAACTGCTGCATTTTCGTAAGCAACCTTAGAGGCCATCAGCATAAGTTCTAACAGATCAACTCCGAAGACTGTTTTTATAGCACCAAACTGGGGCAGATAAGTGATGAGTGAGGAGCTTTTTGTCAGATCCAGTCTTGGATCCATAAGGCCGAGAAATGTCCACCAGGTCTCGGTGCCTTCTTTCGGAATCACCACAGAAACTGTGTGAAGAAAAAACAGTGACAGATCAAAACCTAATTTCCTAAGCTAAATAATTTAAGGAAATTAAAAGAACAATAGGTGTGACAGATGGTGGTCGTTGCCTTTCAACAGGGTGGATCGATGGATTGGACCATTCAGTGCAGACGAACAATAGGCACTCTCTCAATCATCCCAAGTATCCATCATGAAGGCAATGGTTCTACCAAAACATAGGGTGACTGTCCATTTTTGAAGGCTTGGTAATAGAAGGTTGAATTATACTTTGTAAAACTCCTTTGTGTTACCCTAACTCTATCTAGTTGACTCTGCAGATCACTGAGTAACACAAGATACACTAGTGTAAGCCAATACATGGCTAGAGTCACCCATGATACTTGACAACCCTACAAATTTATTGCGGAGTAGTTGTAATTTTAGAAGTTCAAAAAGTTACTCATAAAGGGCGACCCATTGGGTCCATATCCAATGCCAATAACTTAAATATGAGGGACCCTCTCGTTACTCTTTTAGTAATGTGAGAGTTACTCTCATAAGAGCATTTTTCATATACATATCACCACACATGGTGAGGGATAGATGCACTTGAATACCTCTATATATATATATATATATGTATAGAGGGACATTCATGTGCATCCATCACTCAGCATAAGGTGAGGGATACATTCCATAAATGGAGATTTTCAAGTACAAAAGGGGGATTTGAAGTACATAGGGTGAAGTACAAAAGAGGGATTCATGTACAAAAAAGGGAAAGTGCCCTCACCCTATGGTGATGGATGGATGAACATGATTATTCTTCATATATATATATATATATATATATAGAGAGAGAGAGAGAGAGGGAGAGAAGGGAGATGCTCATATGAGAGATCTCTCACCTTATATGAGAGATAGGGGTGGGGGCCCTCACATCTAAGTTGTTGGCATTGGATATGGATGTGAGGGCCCCCTCACAATCTTTCATTTAAGATAAGAGATACTTTCGGATGAGCATCTCCCTATATAGAATATTCATGTGGCAAGCTTAATGGAGCCTACGCAGGGCCCCATTGATCATAGGACGTGGGGGTTATAGAAAGAGACATCCTAAATGAGCCCATATATTAAGTTTGGAGTCAATCTCATGCCTCTAGCCCCTTCATCCTTAGTCTATAAATTCAACGACTTTATATGAAAGAAAAAAATTTGGCCTTCGATCCAATGGTCCAATCCATTTGGATATGTGAAAACTTGCTAGATCTAGTGTAATTATGTAGGTCCAATGTATGTAGATGGTTTGGATGTATCATAAAGTCAGCCTCACTAGGTTGTCCTCACCATTATAATGTGAGGGATGGATGTGCATGAATATCTTCCATATATATATATATAAGGGAGTGCTACAAAGCGCCCGGGCGTTTTGTTCTAAAAAACGGCCCCCTTCATTTGGCCCATTAGGATGCATGATGATCGTGGAAGTTTATTGGATGGAAAGATCCATATGAGGCGTACGCTACATGCAAAATCTTAAGCCCATAAGATCACCCTAACCTTTCGATGCATGGCCTTAAAATTTAATGGTTTATATGCATTATTTAATTATGATTTCAATCCAATGGTGAGGAAAAGTTTGATAGATCATTAGGGGTAGTATGTGTGAAAAGACTTGATTGACACAATATGGGCCCTATGATAAAGAAAAAAAGTAGGGCACAGGGGCACAGAAAGGGGCGATTTTACAGTAGGGTATTTTTTAGAATTTCCCATATATATATATATATATATATGAGATAGCGGTGGGGGCCCTCACATTTAAGTTGTTGGCATTGGATGTGGATGTGAGAGCCCCCACCTTATCTCTCATAGTAAGGTGAGAGCATCTCTCATAGGAGCATCTCTAATATATATATATATATACACACACACACCTTGGGCCACTCAAAACACCAGGGCGGTGGGAGATCAAAACATCTAGAAGGGCCTTCCACATGTCTTAAATCTAACTCTGTAAGACCATCTTAAAGCCTTGATATCCAAGTCCTCAAGTTTATTGGTTTAGATGACATCACTTTTTAGGATTTCATTCCAAAAGTGACTAATGGTTGGATGAGGGTCAAATTGGGCTTATGCAATTCATAGTGGGGTGGTGAATGTGAGAGGACTTCATTTATCAAGGGGGGTGTCCCACATACTAAAGAAAGGCTGTATGAATGGATATTTCTCACTAGAGTGTTTACAAGAAGAGGACCTATGGGTTGTGCTCCCATGAATATGTCTCGCACGAGGTGAGATAACCAGTGCTGCCCACCTAGGGCCCCACATGATCGATCCAAGCCTTTCATCCCCATCTTGGTTATGTCACAGATCCCATGGATTTTGTACTGATCCGAATGAAATGGAACTAGATTGAAATGAAACAAAGTTGTGCAATTTAACTCCATTTCATTGGAGGGCCACAAATTTAACGGTTAGGATGATGGGATAGATTTAAAATTTTGTACATGGTGGTCTGATCTAGATCTTTGGATCCCCCACCTCAGTCATGCTTGGTGGGTCCCCGAGTGAACCCCACCGGTTGTCTCACATGTCTCTTGGCCGGACATCCACATAGGTGCACGCCCCAAATGCTTGACACTCGGTGGCAATTTACTGACTGCATCATTGCCTATAAACTTGGCATAAATGCAGCAGCGCAACAACACTAGATTAGATTTTCATGCTTTTCTTATCAATATAACCCCGGTTAGTCTTCCGGAGTCTCTGTACCTACATGTAATAATCTTCAGAAGCAATCCAAACAAGCCTCCATTAACGAAAACCAGGTTGAAAGGAAACTCGACGACATGGCCGAAGATTTGCAGAGGTTTCTCTATCAACAACAAGAACTTTTGCAGGACTAAAGAAATAACCATTAAGAAAGGAGGTTGATCATAAAGCTTGGCGTCATGAGAAACTGACATGTCTATAAACTCGCATTCGGATAATCTAGGCCTAAAGATGAGGAGGTGGAGAAGATCAAGCCACCTTGCTTTTTCAGGGCGCACAATCAGGTAGTCAGAGGAAGCCATGAGGGGAAAAGGCAGATAGGAACAAGGAATGAAGAGGAAGGGTGTGTGGTTTGTAGGGCAAGGGCTTGCGTTCCTTATGTAGACCTTCAGTCACTCGCCCATGTAAAGCACCAAACCCAATTATGCATTGTTTATTGAAATCTCGAAATCACATCACTATCACTTAATTTCATTTTGTTTGCAGAAATAATAATGATAATAATAATAATAATAATAACTAACATCGTAAAGTCAGAAAAATATTCTTGACCAATGAAGTGGAGTGTTGAGGAGTGGAGCACTAACATTTCGAGATTTTAGTAGAAATTATTATCTAAGAAGATTTAATAATATATGGATTATATTTGTCAAATTGGTAGCTGGATAGTCATTTGTACACAATAAATTTACAAACAGATAAATATAAGATAAGTATGATGGGATTAATGCATCTTGATGGAGATCGATGTTCTCGATAAATCATGCTAATTATGTATTGCATCATTCGAAGTTGTCATACATAAGTTTTATAATAATGTAACATATCATTGAATGTGTTTGTAGTGTTATAGTATAAGTTTTATATATAATATGCCTGTTCATAATAATATTGGTGCAATTTTAAGATGCCTAATCACACAATTGGACGTAGGATGCCTACAAAATCAGCCCTAAGGTTCAAAACATTTGTATCATGTATAACTATGCATAGTGGCATAATAAATTTTTTGCTGCTATATGTATTATGTAAATTTTATTTATTATGCTGTCATATGTATTATGTATAGTGGCATAAAAAAATTTCTGCTACTATATGTATTATGTATAGCGGCATAATACATTTTCTGTTGCTATATGTATTATGTATTTCCTTTACCTTATTAGTAGCATAATACATTTTCTACTGCCAATGTATTCACTATATGTATTAGTATTATGTGATTTTATATACTTAGATGTAGTGACGGGCCATACTTTCCGCTGCTATACGTTAATATGTATTATGTATTTCACATACTTAGATGTAGATGTGGTGATGGAATATACGTTCCGTTGTTATACGTAAGTGTTTATAGTGGCATAATATATTTTCCGCTGCTATACGTATGTATGAATACATTTATAGCAGCAAAAATATAATTTCGGCCGCTGTATGTATACTGATTCTTAGATATAATGACGGATACATAAACCGCCGCTAATTGTCACTTTTCTTGTAGTGCATTATCCAACTTGGTATATTCATGAGCTACTAGATTAAAACATTCTTGGGATATGAGCAAAATCTAAGAAATCAAAATGTTAGGAGAAGGATCGAATATCCAACAAAGTGGAATTAATGGATTCAAAAGTCCCTTTAATCTATTGGTCCATTAGTTCCATTTTGCTGGATATCCAATCTATCACGAGTCCATATCTTTTGTTGTTTATGTGCAATATTATTCGTGGACCAAAGTAGAAAAATCATCGCATTTGTCTTCTTTAAACTGGAATCTCATTCATGGTTACCTATATATTTTAAGTTATGGGTATCGTGTTTTCCAACCACAGATAACCAACCAGAAGCTCATTTTGCAAAAGAAATAGGATAAAATAGAAGCATCTCATCTCAGCATGTAATTCATGCTTCTAACAAGTTAAAATAAAACCCTCTCATTCTTGGCACGCATTTCATGCTTATGCACAAGCATGGTAATATTGAAAATATTTTTTTTTAATTTTTTAAGGAGTGGTTCAACCATGTGATTCCCGGTTACTATGTTTTCTATTAAAACTAGTGGAGCCCTGCACGTGTAAGGAACATACTCTTTCAATATGGTAATCTGAAAAAATAAAGTCATTGAAAAACTCAATATTAACTATTCCAATGGAGAATGACCATGTAACAAATTAAGTAATTAACTTTCACTCATTGTTCTTATGAAATTTAGTAAAAGCTTCAATAGAAAAAAGTAAGAAGAAGATTGAAAAACAAGATATATGGAAGGAAACTAATTAAAAAAAAAAAGTTGAAAACCAACCTTTTTTGGCCATACATGATTAGGCAAAACACTCACCAATTTTAATATAGATCGATAGTCCGGCCTATTTCCCATTAAAATTTGTCTAAAACCTAGTGCCAAATACATATCAAATTCAATGAAATAAAATACTACCAAACAAAACAGTACCCAACTCATAGCTTTAAACGAATCAACAACAAATCACAAGGATTCCAAGCAATCTTTGGCATTCTCATCTCTTCCTCTGACAAGCAAATCGTGTCTTTACAGGCATTGGGATCGAAGTTGAAATTTTCTACACATGAAAATCTCAACTAAAATTTCTCATTAGAGTTCTTGCAGTGAATGAACAAATTCTTCAAACACAACTCTTTTCATCATCATTTTAGATATTTGGAGGTAGGCCCCACAATGGTGTAGTGAAAAAGTTTGCATTATAATATTTTGGGGTGGGCCCCACAAAGGTGTAGTGAAAAAGTTTGTAATTTCTCAAAATAATGTATTATTATATTATATTATAATATTTGAGGGTGGGCCCCACAATGATGTAGTGGAAAAGGCTTGGTTTGGTTTAGTTTGGTTTATATTATACTATTTGGGGGTCGGCCCCACAATGGTGTAGTTAAAATGTTTGCATTATAATATTTGGGGGTGGGCCCCACAATGGTATAGTAAAAAAAGTTTGCAACTTTCCCTCTTTTATAATAGTAGTAGATAGAAGATAGTAGATAGTAGATAGTAGATATTTGGAGGTGGGCCCCACAATGGTGTAGTGAAAAAATTTGCATTATAATATTTTGGGGTGGGCCCCACAAAGGTGTAGTGAAAAAGTTTACAATTTCTCAAAATAATATATTATTATATTATATTATAATATTTGAGGGTGGGCCCCACAATGATGTAGTGAAAAAGTTAACAATTTCTCCTAAGATAATATATTATTATATTATATTATACTATTTAGGGGTGGGCCCCACAATGGTGTAGTAAAAAAAAACTTGGTTTGGTTTGGTTTGGTTTATATTATACTATTTGGGGGTAGGCCCCACAATGGTGTAGCGAAAAAGTTTGCATTATAATATTTGGGGGTGGGCCCCACAATGGTGTAGTAAAAGAAGTTTGCAACTTTCCCTCTTTTATAATAGTAGTAGATAGAAGATAGTAGACAGTAGATAGTAGATATTTGGGGGTGGGCCCCACAATGGTGTAGTGAAAAAGTTTGCATTATAATATTTTGGGGTGGGCCCCACAAAGGTGCAGTGAAAAAGTTTTCAATTTCTCAAAATATTATATTATTATATTATATTATAATGTTTGGGGGTGGGCCCCACAATGGTGTAGTGAAAAAGTTTACAATTTCTCATAAGATAATATATTATTATATTATACTATTTGGGGGTGGGCCCCACAATGGTGTAGTGAAGAAGTTTGTATTATAATATTTAGGATTGGGCCCCACAATGGTGTAGTGAAAAAGTTTGCAATTTCTCATAATAATATATTATTATATTATATTATAATATTTGGGGTGGGGCCCACAATGGTGTAGTGAAAAAAGTTTGCAACTTTCCATCTTTTGTAATAGTAGTAGATAGTAGATAGATAGTAGATAGTAAAATATTTGGGGGTGGGCCCCACAATGGTGTAGTGAAAAAAGTTTGCAACTTTCCATCTTTTATAATATAGTAGTGATAGATAGTAGATAGTAGATATTTAGGGGTGGGCCCCACAATGGTGTAGTGAAAAAGTTTGCATTATAATATTTTGGGGTGGGCCCCACAAAGGTGAAGTGAAAAATTTTACAATTTCTCAAAATAATATATTATTATATTATATTATAATATTTGGGGGTGGGCCCCACAATGGTATAGTGAAAAAGTTTGTATGAGATAGATAGATATTAAGGGTGTAGATATTATATTATTATTATAATTATTATATAATGTATGATTATATTTTATTATATTATTTTGGGTGGGCCCCATAGTGGTGTGGTGAAAAAATCATGCAACATTGCCTCTTTTATAATAATAGATATAGATATATTTTGGGTGGGCCCCATAGTGATGTGGTGAAAAAATCATGTAACATTGCCTCTTTTATAATAGTAGATAGATATCTTAAAAAGTTGTCCTTCCCTTGAGTTCTAATTATTATAGAAAATAATATATATTGGTTGGACTCGTTACGCCCATATGCTAATGTGTTTTGTGTACTTAATTATATTATTTTACTATGGATTGCAATTTAGCTAATCAGGCTTCACTTTGAGCATAGCTCAATCTTTCCACTTCTTATGCTTATGAGGTCTGATTAACGCTTAGGACTGTTTTTTTATTTTTTTTGTACCCTAGTCTAGAGGGCTGAAACAAAAGAAATCCCACACAAGAGGGATGAGGAAACCCATAAGGTCGGAAGAGAAGCCCATAAAAGTGGGAAGCAGAACCCAAGAAGTGAGAAGAATGCTTCGGTGTTGTTACGTTTAGGTAGAGCTTAATTGTTAGTGCCTATCATGTCTCGTTAATTAAAGGTATTACATATATGTTTACTTCTTAATTTTTGAAAAGTAGTCAGTGTGTAATACATAAATTTAATAAATAATATTAAGCAAGACTTTGTTTTATCCTTTTTCTTCCTCGTATTGAGCTTTCTCATATTTCTTAAGTAGACAGAATTATGTACTGCAAGTGTCCGCATCTTGCTTAATGCGTGGAAATCACATCCATGTCATATGCAGAGCGCTCCTACTACATTGGAGGTTGACATTAGTTTCACGCACCGCTTTTCTTACCAACTCCCCAAGAAGAAGATTGCTTTTCTAAGCACATGTATCTTTATCAAAATTTCTGACAAGAATTTGATATGTTAAGGCTTTTTAGACATGATGTGACATCTTGATCCCTGACATTTGAAGAGTTATGTTTGTTTCACAAGAATTTCAAACTTCGGACACACAAAAGGTCTCAAATTACCTTCTGAAATTCTTAGAGTTTCATCCTCAATGCATTTAGTTGGGATTTCCAATGGTCTACCAGAAGGAGGGATTTGGAATTCCACTTCAAGGGAACAACTTTTAGAGAATTTGATAATCCTCCATAAATGAATTCTGGGAATTCCGATAAAAAAACATGCCCTAAATAATGTGTTATCATCGAATCCGGTGAATTAATGTGTAGGTAAAATCAAAAGAGAACAGGTGATGTTAGAGAATGCCCATTTTATGATCTCGAAGGTGTTAGAACCCTTCTACATGACTACTGTTTCCCACTCACCTCGTTCAAACCTTTTTTTTTTAAACCTACTTTACTACCGTTAGCAATGAGCTTACCTTTAACAAATTATAGCGGAGATATGTGAACGAATTATAGGAAATCAACACCCCATCACTATATATTATAAAATTCATCGCATGGTGCAGCAATGAAAGTTGTGTTTCTCCTTAATCTATCAAAGAATTAAAAAAGAAAGAAAATGAAATATGGGTTTTCTCCTTTCGTTTGGTAGTGCAACATCACTCAACTATGACGATATCTCATAATCGTGATTTCTGTCGTGGAGATGTATAACAAAAAATATGTTTATCATTTTGATAATTAGGTTGGTATTGTGTCGCTACATCTTCTGAAAGGTTACTTATATATATCCAGACCTGGACCTAAAATAATGCAGCCAGGCCCTTTTTGTCACCTCAGTGATGCGCTTGGAATTATGTGTGAGAACAGGTGCCAAATAAAATTTTTCATAATAAACCACCAACGTGGCCCACAATCATGGTCCTACAAGGTCGAAGTCTGTGGTGAGGTGAAAATATTTCCTCGGTTAACCATAAAATGCAGAGAAACTTCATATAAATACAAAATGTATGAAAAATATTTCAGAGTAGGCACATCTTTCCCTACTATAATTAAAGTTTATCAAAAGATAACAAAAGTAGTTTAATTAAATGGCTTATATAAAAACCTATGCCAACAAAAGAACAAATACAAACTATCTTGAATATATATGAAGACACTCGCGTGCTGGTAACAATGACTGAAATTATATCATCGGCACATCCCTCGTACTCATCAATCTAAGTAGCCTAGCTAACACACCTCATCTTTGTTCTCCCCCAAGGTATAAACAAGCTTGACACCTATCACGACCCCGGACCTAGACCCGGGCCCGCAACACGGTTTCCGACAGGTTCATGCAATGAGGATCCTTGTTGAATTCATGAATCTGCACATTTACGTATCATTTTAGGATGAATTAGGGGTTTAATTAGGTGAATTGCATTATTATTCATATAATTTTATCATTTCATGTATTTTTCACCTAGGAACATGAATTTTCATACTTTTCATACATTTTCTGCATTAACTTATAATGTTTTGCAAATTTTCTCCGAAGAGTCCCAGTTGGAGTAGAAATCTGTCCGGATGGGTCCCGCTTCAATATGGGCTCTTCAGTATTTGATGTGTTGAATTAGAATGTGCAGAAAATGAGAATTGCAAGCCTTTGTCATGGAATCCACTTTCAAGCACACATTGTCATCCTGGGCCCTGCATTACTGAATTGAATTGAAGAATCCACCATGTGGACCCCACACACAAGCCATATGCAAATTAATCAAAGGAGTGGTCCACTCATCATGTCAGTTGAAGAGTCCTAACTACAGTAGAAGACTTCTCATAGGGCCCACTGCTCAAGCAGATGAAATGTCTCACAAGGTAGGGTCCGCAGTAGTTGCAAATTTGAAATTATTAATGGATAATTCAAATAGTACAATTCTGATTGGAACAAAAGAAGAAGAGTTTGAATCATCCACATTTGATGTCCTTTCAGAGATAGAATCCATTGCAAATCAAATTTTAGAAGTTAATCTCGTTTTTCTCAGGACAACTCATCTTCAGATGGCCACAACTTTCAATCCAACTGTCGGATCGATAAACTTTACCTACCGTTGGAAAGCTTATTCAGAGTAGATATCCGTGGAGCCCAAAAACATGCAAATCAGAGCTATATTGACAAAGTTATGGGCCCAAAGATCTTCATGTTTATTTTTAGACGGGATTACAATTAAATCAACACCGTTGATAATCAATTGCTGCACATCCCTTGTGGGACCCCATCTGAAGATTAGCCAAGCCACCCAGAGGTTTTCAGAAGTTTTCACCTCATTCAAATTCAAAAAGAATAAGAGATATACATTATCAATAAAGATAAATCAAATTTGCAGAGAAGGTGTCTAGATTCAATGTATCTGATAGATAACCGGAGAAATAAAAGGAACCAAAAAGTAGCTACGAGGGAGAACTCCCTCCCCTTGGACGTCCATAACTCTCTCTCTCCTCTTTCTCTTCTTTCCATAATTAATAGAATTTAATAGTTATTTTTGGGTATTCTGGGGCCCTATTCCAGAAATTAGGAATTTTAGAAGAGAGATTTTTGAGAGACCATTGTACAAGAAGATGCTATCAATGAAATTACTTATGGAGTTCTTTTCAATGGCTGGCTAGATTTCTGGATTGGAGCATACAGATGAAGCTAAGTAGATCTTTAATTTAGTCTATATGATTTTTCTATTACTTTCTTGTCTCTTTCAAAATATATGCTCTATTAGAATAATAGATCTGTCTTCATGCCTTAGGCAGCCTCTGTTTTGATTTCTAATGAAAATAGTTTGATGATTTATACTTATTTTGATAGATTATGCTTAAGGTTGAGATCCTTTGATAATTTATGCTTAATTTGATGAGTCATGCTTATGATTTTTCATTCTTTTATGAGGTGAAGGAGGTCTAGAGTTGTGACCTTATTCTTAAAAATTGATTTTTGTAAAAGACAAATCTTCCGGATCCAAAACATTGATTTGTTTAAGATCTGAGTTATTTTTGGGACAAATAGTAGAATAATTGCATGGATGGATTAATTATCTTGCTTAGTGGATTTTGGATGCTCTGATCTGTTTTATATATTTAATTAGTTTGTATTTTTGAATTTTTTCTAGTTTCTTTTCTTGGATCTCAATTACTTATTAATCTTTGATAAAAAAAAAATCAAATTTTGAATTTTAACTTAGTAGTGTTCCTTGTGGGATTCGACCTGTACTTACCACTGTCTCAAAAAGACAGCTGTGCACTTGTAGTATTAAAAGATTGAATTTAATTTCACATCAAGTTTTTGGCGCCGTTGCCGGTGAGCCAAATCTGAGTTTATATTAAAAATATAATTTTCTTTTATTTTTGTTAGATTCATATGCATGCTCATATTTAGGTTGCATTAGTTGTTTAGTCATCTATTTTGAATTAGTAGTGTTCTTTGCAATTATTATTAGTTAATATTTCACTTTGATAATTTTTCAGACTTTTCTGATCTTTCTGATATTTTTTTTATTAATTGAATTTTCGGAATAAATAATTAATTAAAAAAACCAAAAAAAATGTTTTTTTTTTGAAGGATTTATTTTAATTCTGAATTTCAGTAAATAAAAATAAAAAAAAAATATTTTAGATTGGTTTAACTAATATCTTGATTAGATTAGGATTAGTAAGATAGTTTAAAATCTTTAGGACTAGTTGTTTTGATTAATATGCAAACTTTTGAATTCTTAAATTAAGTAGTTGAAAATTTTAAAATTTCATCTCTTAAGTATTTTAGATTAGTTAGAGTTTTAAAATCTGAAATTTGAATTGGATAAGATTAGAGTTCTTATAATTGAAAACTTTTTGAAATCTCTAACCATATCTGGACACTTGTTTGGATAATTTAGAATTTCTGATTTTTTTTTTTTTTTTTTTTGTAGATAGATTTTTTGATTTGTTTCAATAACTTAGAATCCACTTTGGATAGAGTTTTTATTAACTTGGTGTCTTTTAAATTTTCTTATCTTTTTCTTAAATTAGGATTTACTAATAAGAGTTTCTTTTGAATAGGTTACCTTGGTAAGAGGAGAGTTGCACAAAAACAGGAAATTGTGTGGATTTGCTATAAGCAAACAAGTTGCTCTCAGATTTTCTAAATTTAAATTGCTTTCAGAATTGCAAAATTTGCCAAAAAAAAAGGGCGTGGGTCCGCTGTAAGACTTTCTAAACTTTGCCCCATGAATCTTTTACTTGCAAGTGGGGCTTGGGTGATTTAAATTTTTGCAAATTGTGAATGCTTGATTGACACACCATTTAATTGGACACACATTTAGTTAAGGGCAGTTGACCCCAATAAGATAAGGACTGGATTTCATCACCAGATCCTTGCTCAATTAGGTTTAACCACCTCTCACATAGTGACCTAAACATTAATTAAAATAAAGTAGAAACGAGACCATAGGACTCGAGCTCATTAGGACGAAGACCACAAAAGGTTGCACCAGTTGCGCTCTTTGGTCAAGTCGATGTCTAGGTAAGTCCTGTCCCTCCAAAGGGTGGCAGTCTCTGTTCTACGAGTTTGGTTCTTAAGCGGAACCCTTGCCAAGTGCATTGTGACCCCACCACTCATCCTGGGGACTTACCTAGTCGATTTGGCTTTATAAGACCGGATTGGAGGCCTTAGTGTACTCTTCAAACCAGTTAGGAGCTGGCTAGTATGTTAGGTTAACCTAGGATAATTTCTTGTGCTCAATCCTTGTGCTTGATTGCTTGTGCATCATCTAGTAAGACCATTAGGGCCCTGCATATAGATTAGGCTTGCATTTATTTAAGGTTGAACCTGATGCATGCGCTCTAGACCTGAGAGAGAGAAACTGTGGGTACGCAAGAGTAAAAGGTTAGTCAGGATAAAGCCCGAATTAGCCTTAACCATTGTCGGAAAGTCTTCAATCTTTGAAGAAATTGTTAGGATGGCTGATCAAGTGGACTCACCCATGACTTTGAAGGACTACATGTACCCCTGCCTCAGACCAATGCCACATTTGAGCTGAAATCTGGCATAATCTAGATGCTCCCAGTATTCCGTGGGCTAGACCAAGAAAACCCATATCAACATGTTAGGGAATTTGAGGACATTTGTGGGACTATGAGAATCAATCACATGACTGAGGAGGCCCTTAAACTTAGATTATTTCCTTTTTCCTTAAAAAAGAAGGCTAAAGCTTGGCTTTATGTCTTACAAGCCGGGTCCATCATTACATGGGCCAAGCTAGTCAAAGAATTTTACAAAAAATTCTACTCCAAGCAAAAAACCGCTTCGATTAGGCAGGCCATCAATGGATTCCATCAAATGGAAGGGGAGACACTTTACAGTTATTTGGAACGGTTTAAGGACCTCTTAATCCAGTGTCCCCACCATGGCTTTGAAAAAATCCGATTAGTCCAAATTGTGTATGAAGGCATGGATTACCCAACCAAACAAATGGTAGAATCTTTCTGTGGTGGGAATTTTACGCAGAAAGCAGCAGAAAAAGCTTGGACATTTTTGGAAGAAATTGCTGAAAACACATTGCAGTGGGCCCCTATCAAGCGGGAGCCCAGCAAACCCGCCATTCCTGAAAAAGGGGGGATGTTCAAGATTGAACCCAAAATTGAGGCTGGGGCCAAATTAGCCACACTAGTGAGGAGAATAGAGGCCTTAGAGCTGAACCAAAAGCCCACACCAAACACTTTGGAGTCATTAAGATATAATCAGGCCATGAATGGAGGGATTGACCCAACAATTTTGGGTCAGACCGAGTCTGTTGTGGAGGTGAATGCATTATATCAAAACACTCGTTTTGATAATCGTCAAAGGTATGACCCGTACTCTAACACTTACAATCCAGGTTGGAGGGACAACCCGAACTTCTCTTGGACCAAAGGCCCAACTCAGGGTGGCCCATCTCAGTCCACTTAATTTCAGCCCAATCAATCTCAAGTTAGTGCCCCACCCAGTTTTCAAAAACCTAACTTCAACCCCAATCCATTGGCCCAGAGGGTAGATTCGTTAAAAGAGGCCATGAAACTCATGTCTCAAA
Source organism: Camphora micrantha (assembly GCA_003546025.1). NCBI lineage: Eukaryota > Viridiplantae > Streptophyta > Magnoliopsida > Laurales > Lauraceae > Camphora > Camphora micrantha. The sequence continues at coordinate 9,140 of QPKB01000037.1, read as the reverse complement.
CCACGACTCAATTGTCTCAGAGTACTGCTCAATTCCAGCAGACCACTACTCAACTTTTGAATGGCCACACTCAAACCCTTCCAAAATTAGAATATCAGATGGGCCAATTAGCCAACTCCATCAGTGCCAGAGACAAGGGAACATTTTCTAGTCAACCCGAACCTAATCCCAAGGGCCAAGTTGTTCATGATCCTAAAGGAAAAGGGTCGGAACAAGTCAAATCCATAATCACCCTTAGGTCTGGTACACAGGTTGATAACAAGGTCAAACTACCCAAGGAACCTGCGGAAGAATCAAGTGAGAAAGTAGAAACCGAGGACCCAAATGTGAATGCTGAACCCATATCGGAACTAGAGAACCTAGTCAATGCTGGACCATCACCTAGTAAGCCCACTCCTAGGACCTATGTTCCCAAGGCACCATATCCATAGTGGTTAGGCCCAGCAAAATCAATTGTTCAGTTGGATAAAATGCTAGAAGTATTTAAACAAGTGCGGATTAATATCCCACTACTTGATGCTATCCAACAAATTCCGGCCTATGCAAGATTTCTGAAGGACCTGTGCACCTTCAAAAGGACTACCAATGTGCCCAAAAAGGCTTTTCTAGCCCAACAAGCTAGCTATCATTTCTTGTCCAACACCAATCAAATACAAAGACCCAGGGTATCCTACCATTTCTTGTCAGATAGGGGACCATCACATAGAGAAAGCTTTGCTAGACTTGGGTGCAAGTGTAAACCTTCTTCCGTACTCTGTTTATGAAGAATTAGGTTTGGGGGAATTGAAAAAGACCCATATGACCTTGCAATTGGCTGATGCATCAATTCGATACCCCAAGGGGGTAGTCGAAGACGTTCTTATCAAAGTTGGAGACTTTGTGTTCCCTGTCGATTTTGTTGTCTTGGATACCAAACACACATCTAGGGCTGAACCCAAAATTCCAGTCATCTTGGGGAGGCCATTCCTAGCCACCTCAAATGCCTCGATCAATTATAGGAATGGAGTAATGCAAATTTCTTTTGGGACCATGACAGTCCAAGTGAACATTTTTAATGTCACTAAGCAACCTCCCGATGAGGAGGATGGGGTTTTTTAAGTTAGTTACTGTAAGACCCCGACCTGAGTGACCTCGATTAGTGTTGATTAAGACGTGTGTTAGCTCTAAGCGTGTTTAGTGTTATTTGCAGGGTTCAAAATCACGGCCGTTACCGTTACATAACGGCCGTTATGTAACGGTAACGGCCGATAACATTACGTTATATTGCATATAACGGCCGCGATGTGTAACGGGGTAAAATATCGCCAAAATAACGGATCATAACGGCCGTTATTTTGAATATAACGGCCATACCGTTATAACGGCCATTATATTCAAAATAACGGCCGTTATAACGCCTGGCAGTTTTTTTTTTTTTTTTTTAAACGCCTCTTATGCCTTTTTCTTTCACTTTTTTTCATTTTTTTTCCTTCCCTGAGGGCTTCCTAAGGCCTGCTACAACTTCTAAGGCATGGAAAAGCTTAGATCGAAGCTATTTTTGGGTGGATTTGTATGTGGGAAAAGCTAATTAAACTCAATGACCTCTTTGGTTAGCTGCTCTTTTTTTTTTTTTTTTTTTTTTTTTTTTTTTTTTTTCTTTTTTCAAGATTCACATCAAAATAACTTAGAGATGATTGAGAAGTATTAGATCTATACTTTTGGAACAAAAAAATTCAAGTTTTAACACCTTTTGTAATATTTTTTATTTTTTCATTAGTTAAATCCGAATTATTTTAGTTTTTTTTTTAAAGATTGTGTAATACATGAACCAAAGGCTTTACATTGAGTTAGATATGATATTACGCACTAATTTTTTCCTAGATCTAGTGTTTTAAGGTGTAAATCTAAATTTTTTTATTTTCAAAATTTGGGAATGGTAGTGGTGATGGTGGTGAGGTACCACTCCATATGATGGAGATAGTAGAACATTTTCCTTCTTCTAGTAACATAGACTTGACCCATGGGTACCAGAGAATTGTGGGCACTATGGGAGTGGAGGATGTATAAGTGTAACACAACAACTTGGTGCCTTCTACCCTTTAAGAAATAATGATGATGGTGATGATATCGAGCCAGGATGCCACTCGTTCTAGCATTAGGCTATCAAGCAAAGGCAAGTAGCAATTGTTCAAACACTCAACTCCACTACTTTAAGTTAGCAAGTTAATTCATTTTGATGTGGTGAATGTTACTTTAAATTTGAAACTTGAAGGTGGGGCTGGTGAGCACACCTTGATGATTAAGTTATTGAGTTGAGTGACTTGAGTCTTGACTCTTGAGTACTGGCAATCTGGCACTGCACATGCACTAACTCTATTAGTATTTATTACTAGATTGTAGACTTTAAATGTTTAACACTATTAGTTTGCCCAAAATCATGGTTGCATTATGTCAAATTTATGATATTTCAGCTTATTTTAGTATATACATCGATACAGCAATGATACAGGATGTTATAACTTGAGGGGACCGTTATTTTGCTTTAAAGTGTGCACTAATGGAAAAAAACTTTATTTTCCATCATTTTATAATATTCTGAATTTTTTGGATATTTTTTCAGATTTTTTTGGGGCCAAATAAAAATTCACTTCGCGATGGGCCGCGATGACCGCGAACCGCGACGCGATGACCGCGAACCGTGATAACCGCGAACCGTGACGCGATGACCGCGAACCGCGATTTTAAACCATGGTTATTTGGTTTAGTTTGGTTTAGAATAGCTTTGTCATAGCTTTGGGAATTTTGAGTGTGTCAAACCCCAACCTAGGATTAACCCTATAGTATTTTCTTAGTGTGTGCTTAGTCTTAATTGGGTTTAGTTATCGTGGGTTAGAGTGTGATTAGTTTTAGTCATGATTATAGCTTTGGGGAGTTTTGAGAACGTTTAGTGTTCACTAGGCACACTCAAGAAGGCTTGGGTGTACTTGCAAGCGTGGGAAGATCGTGTTTGGTTTTGTGTTAATCGCGATTTTCATTTCATTTGATTGGTTTTATGATTATGTACAACTTTCGTGTTTAGCCCATTTGTGTTCGTAGCCCAGAAACTCAAATTTTGGCCAAAAAGGGTAAAATAGCCTTTTCACACTCAAATCTGGACACAATTTTCGAGATCCCAAAACCATGTCAAAAATATACTTTTTGGAAACTAGATATTTCAATGATCGTTTTATCCTTCTTCGTTGACTTCATTTGAGGCCCGCAAGACCATGTTTTTACTCATGCAAGATTTTCACTTAAGGGACCCACTTGCAAGCACTTAAGCCTTTTTCCCCTCTTTCTCTCTTCATTCCACAAATCCCAGCACTTCTCTTGACCTAGGGCTGAAAAACCCTCTTTTCCTCTTCATCTTCTCTTCTTGAATGCATGAGCTAGGAGCCTCCAAATGGAATTCTAAAACCATCATCTTCTTCCTCTCATCCCAAGCTTTCCATTGATACCATTTTCTTGAAGTTTCTTGTTGGGAAAGATCTCCATTTCCTTCTTTGCATCTTGTTTGGGCACCTCTAGGTAAGAGCTTCAACCCATCTCTTTAATAGAGTTCTTTTGACTCCTAAAGATCATGTTTTTCTAGCTTTCAACACCCATTTTGAAATGGGTTGCTTGGTTGCATTTTTGGGTGAGTTTTTGAATGGGTTTCATGGGATTTTTTGTAGTTCTTGGCTTGGCTCTTGAGTAGGAGTGCTTGAAGAAGAGTTTTGGTTTTCATTTGGCTAAGGCAAGTAATCTATTTAAGTTGTTGTGCATGAGTGTTCATGGACTTGTCATTTGGTATTAATGCTTTGTTTTACTAGACTTTCATGTTGTGATCTTACTTTAGAAAATGCAAGCATGTCAAATAGCTTTCCAAACTTTCAGATTTCATCACTTTTAATTAAGCCTTGGTTTTGTTGAAGTTTGGATTTGTTATGATAAGAATGGGATTGAAGAATTTTGAAATGGGTTTTTAAGTTAATGGCTTGTTTAAGTTTGAAATAAATGCACCATTGTGAGCCTTGATAGCATGTTATATTCATGTATCAAATTTGCTAATCAGGTTGGAAAGAATGTAGAAAAGAAAGGGAAGAATGGATGGACCACTGACTGCAGAAATCAGAACTAGGTTCCGTTTCCGCAGTTCACGCAGTCGACCGGCCAAGGGGCGCGGTCGACCGGGCACACTGGGTTTGGTCCCAGTTGGATGACCTGCTGCACTTCGGGAATTACTGTTTCCGCAGTTCACGCGGTCGACCGGCTAGGGGGCGTAGTCGATCGGCGACATAGGGTCAGGTTCTCTGGAACCTGACCAAAACACTGTGCACTGAATTAAAGTTACAACTGCAGGTCGACCGGGCCTTGGCCGGTCGACCGGGCTCACTGTGTATGCGGTCGACCGGCCCGGCCCAACTGGAATTTCCCCTTTTTGAGAGGATTTTTGCCCATTTGTATATTCTTTAATAATTTGAAAACTAGGCTATATTAAGAACTTTAACTTGACATTGTGTGAATGGAACTCCATGATATGTACTAACTTCGGGGACACCAATCCTTATATTTTTATAATAGAGTTCCAATCACACAAGGGTCAATGAATAGCCTAAGCATGTACTTGATAAAATTATCGTGTTTTGAACGTTGATTTAATACCGCAAGTCATATCATGTACTCGCTTTGAAGTCAAGTATTTAAGCTCGTTCTAAGATGTGTTTCAAGTATTAAATGGGGATCACTTTTTAAGTTGTGAGCATATATATTATGCATTTTGCTAGTCGTGCCTTGTCTTGCCGTGACAAGTGATTTCCCCTTTTATTTTCGATATGTTTGAATTGTGTTTTGCGTGGTTTGTGCATTCATGAACTCAAGTGAACACTACAGAGCTTGGACTGCCCTTTCAGCCTGATCCACTGTCTGGGGGTCCTTAAACATGTGAATTAACTGCAGATTAGTCGTGTATTTATTACACATCGTGCGTGTCCGGTTCCGCGGCAAGAATCCCGTATTTGTGGGAATCGTGTCGTGTTATACTATGTATATTCGTGCTTGTCGTGCGTGCTTACTCTTTTCATTATAAATGATAGAGAAAGGATGGGCGCTTTGTGGATTTACGATTCATGATAAATTATGTAAGCATGCTAGTTTGTCATAAATTCTGAAATGTTCTTCAGTCAAGTATTCGTTCTTGGTTTAATAAACTGTTTTATATGTTTTCGATTAAACATTGTTTTCCATGCTTTCACTTAAAATGATTTCTTGCCAAACCGTCGTGTTTGATGCTTGTATTTTGGTGACCAGGTGCAGGAGGTTATCCCCTTGAGGAGGAGTGCCAGGAGGAGGCTGTTGAGCCTACCTTAGCTCGTGAGTGGCAACCCGACGACGTCATCTAGACGTTGGGACGGGTCATGAGTTCCGATGGATTACTTTTTGGGCTTTTATATACTTTTGGTATTGTATTGGCCTATGTTGGCCTCTTATTTTGGGGATTGTAATAACTTAACATACTTTGTTAACTTTGTAACTTGAATTATTATGGGAATGCCTTGTTATGTCCTCATTCTGATATTTTAGTCTTGATGACATTATGTTCATATTCTGTCATGATTTATTAAGATGTGATTTGCCACGCGCTTCTGCATACTTGATCATGTGAGTTGGTTGTTCCTTGTGTGTTTTGGAACCCTCACCGCGGGAACCTATGGGAGGTTTAATCATCTTACATCTCATCAGTCGCGGTGAGGCCCAGGCACTCGGTCCGGGGTCGCGACAGGACTGGTATCAGAGCGGGACTTGTTTCAGGCACTTAAAAAGAAACTAGAAAGATCTTAGGATCGTGGTGAGAGTTCGTGAGTTCGTTAGAATTGCTTAGTGTGACGTCTAGGAAACCATTTGGCCATATTTATTGTGTACTAACACTTTGTTTTACAGCAATGCCTCCTAGAAGAGTTCTTCCCAATAATGCCTCAGCTAGTAATCAGAATGAGACTGATCAGAATGCAACACCCACAGCTAATCAATTCCAAGAGCTTATGCAAGCAATGTTAGCACAGCAGAGGCAAGCCAATGAAGCACAAACTAGATTCCAAGAGCAGATGGCCAAGAAGGATGCAGAAATGGCTCAAGTTCAGAGGCGACTTTTGGAGGTTCTCCAGAATAGGCATGAGGCTCCACCTGTAGTTCCTAATATTGTCATCAACAATAGGGAGCATGACCCTAATCTGTTGTTTGAGAGGTTCAGGAAGAGGGCACCTAAGGAGTTTTCAGGCCATGAGAATCCATTAGTGGCAGATGATTGGTTGCCAAACACTGAGAAGATTTTTGATGTCTTCACTTGTACGGGGAGGCAGAAAGTTAACCTCACAGCCTCTTTGTTCTATGGGCTTGCAGATCAGTGGTGGCAGACAGTGAAGGAACCTTACATGGCTATGGCCAATGAAGAAGCTTGGGCAGCTTTCAAGACTCAATTCTAAGATAAGTACATTCCTTCTCATATCAAGAGGCAGAAGGCTATTGAGTTCCAGCAACTCAAGCAGGGTAACATGACAGTGTTGGAATATGTCACCAAATTTGAGAGGCTAGCTAGATATGCCACCGAGCTGATTGACACAGAGCAGAAGAAGATCAACAAATTCTTGGAGGGATTGAATCCCATCATCATGAGAGATACTATTGGAGTAGTTCCACCGGCTACTTATGATGAAGCTGTCAAGAGGGCATACAAGTTTGAAGATATCAATAATATGATCATTCTAGACAGGAAGCAGCATTATCAGCAGCAGAACCAGAGGCAACCACCCCACAACAAGAAACCCAAAGCAGGAGCAGAATCAAGTGAGGCAAGGTTGTGCTCACTGTGGCAAGAACCATCAAACTCATGAATGTCGTAAGGCCACAGGTGCTTGTTTCAAGTGTGGGGCAATGAGCCATGCAATCAGAGATTGCCCACAACTTCAGAATCAGCAAAACAGGAACCAGCAGCAGAGGCAAGCAGCTCCTCAGAATTAGGCACCAATTCAGAATCAGGTCAGGCCACCTCAGCAGCTGCAGCAAGCAAGGCCACAGCAGAATCAGAATCTCCGTCCTCCTCAGCAGAATAGAAATGTCCAAGGCAGGCAGAATCAGGCACAGAACATGCCATAGCAGCAAGGACGTCTATTCAATCTCAATCGTGCAGATGCTGAAGCTGCAGGAGACGTGGTAGAAGGTAAACTTCTTGTTTGTGGAGTAGAAGCACATATTTTATTTGATCCTGGATCAACACACTCTTTTATTCAATCTCCTATGTTTGCCAAGATGATTGATGCACCACATAGCCAACTGGATTATATCTTGCTTGTTACAACACCAGTGGGTAGACAGGTTGAGTGTAGAACCTATTACCCTAACTGTCCAGTTTTGTTAGGAGATATTAATTTACCAGCCAACCTTATTGTTCTAGACATGCATGATTTTCACATCATTTTAGGCATGGATTGGTTAGAAGCATATCATGCCACCATGGATTGTTTTAGCAAAATCATAACATTCAGATTGCAAGGAGAGCAAGCAGGGTTGATGTTTCAGGGGATCAGGAAACCGTTTAGAGCAGGGTTCATTTCAGTGCTTAAGGCAAGCAGGTTGATTCATAGTGGATGTGAAGCTTTTGTGGCGTTTATCGCGGAGGATAAACAGTCCCAAGGGGTGGAGGGAATCCCCGGTGTGTGTGAATTTCCGGATGTTTTTCCAGAAGAAATCCCAGGATTGCCACCAATTAGGGAAGTTGAGTTCACTATAGAGCTTCTTCCAGGGACAGCTCCGATCTCCATTGCACCTTACAGGATGGCTCCAGCAGAATTGGGTGAGTTGAAACTTCAGTTGCAAGAATTGTTGAGCAAGGGTTTTGTTAGGCCAAGTGTTTCACCTTGGGGAGCACCAGTTTTATTTGTGAAGAAGAAGGATGGAAGCTTGAGAATGTGTATTGATTACAGGAAATTGAATCAAGTGACTGTCAAGAACAAGTACCCTTTGCCTAGGATTGATGAATTGTTTGACCAATTGCAAGGAGCAGCATACTTTTCCAAGATAGATCTGAGATCTGGGTATCATCAGTTGAGAGTTAGAGATTCAGATGTGCAGAAAACGGCTTTTCGAACGAGGTATGGGCATTATGAGTTTCTAGTAATGCCCTTTGGATTGACCAATGCACCAGCTATCTTCATGGCTCTTATGAACAAAGTGTTTGCTCAGTACTTGGATCACTCGGCAGTAGTGTGTTTATTGATGACGTCCTCGTGTATTCCAAGAGTAGAGAGGATCATGAAGAACACTTGAGGACATCATTGCAGCTTTTGAAAGATAACCAGTTGTATGCAAAACTCAGTAAATGTGAATTCTGGTTAGAGCAAGTCGCCTTTCTAGGCCACATCATCTCAAAAGAAGGTTTAGCAGTGGATCCAGCCAAGATAGAAGCAGTTGTTGATTGGAAGATACCGAGCAGTGTGACCTAAATCAGGAGTTTCTTGGGGTTAGCAGGCTACTATCGAAGATTTGTTCAAGGCTTCTCGTCAATTGCAGCACCATTGACTACATTGACTCGGAAGAATGTTCCGTTTGTGTGGACAGAACAATGTGAAATGAGTTTCCAAGAGTTGAAGAGAAGATTAACCACAGCTCCAATCCTCACATTACCATCAGACAGTGGTGGATCCATTGTTTTTACAGATGCTTCTAATGTGGAACTAGGCTGTGTGTTGATGCAAGATGGCAAGGTGATTGCTTATGGCTCAAGGCAGTTGAAGGATCATGAAAAGAATTATGCAACTCATGACTTGGAATTGGCAGCAGTAGTGTTTGCTTTGAAGATATGGAGACATTATCTCTACGGGGAGAAATTTGAAGTCCATTCCGACCATAGGAGTCTGCAATATCTGTTTCCGCAGAAGGATCTGAATATGAGGCAGAGGAGATGGATGGAATACATCAAAGATTATGACTTTTCAATCAAGTACCATCCAGGCAAAGTGAATGTTGTAGCTGATGCATTGAGCAGGAAGTCAGGGATCATGGCCAGCTTGAGAGGAGCCAGTGTTCTTCAGCAGTTTGAAGAGCTAGGTGTTGAAGTGCAAACCCTAGACTTGGGTGTGATGTTAACC